>CM053027.1:406015221-406031926 GCA_028564925.1 Lithobates sylvaticus
CATGTGTAAATACCTGTATTAGCGGCTCCATTAAAAAGATTTTGACATTTATAGAAAGAAATTTCTTTCATTCTTGCTTTTCAGCTTCTCCTTTTTCTTCCTGATATGAACATGATTTGTTGGCATTATTAATGTTGAGTTCAAGCAGTGATCAGTTGCCACCACCCCCTGTTCAGGGAGTGTGCCTGGGGGAGAGGTTGTGTTGGCTAGGGGGCTCTAATTCAGTTCACCCAATTTGTCTTTTTATTGATTGCTAGAAAGAATGTGGTTCCTGCTGCATAGTGTCTTTACTAGGAAATATGTGAAAACATTTTAACTGTGAGTTATTAGTACTCTGTGTGGTGGGATTGATTGGGTGCCAGTCAACTTGGAAATGTGTAATTCAGAAAGGACCTTCAGCCCACGTTCATAGTGGGCTGATTTGGCATGCGATTTGACGTGTCATGCCAAATCGGCTATTGCCGGAAAAGGCACAGTCCAAATCGGTGCTGCTCCGATTCCTGATTCCCAAAAGTAGTTCCTGTACTACTTTTAGCCACTTTGGAGGCGATTTGAATAGACATCTGTGCATGAACCCACACAGATGTATGTCAAATCACCCTGGAAGTCGGACTGTATTGCTGGTTTGAAATCGTGTGAGTTCAGCTGAACTCGCACAATTTCTAACCCGCATTAGTGTGAACCTGGGCTCAAGCTGAGACTGGCCTTCTGTTCTTCAGATTTAGGCTGTAAAGCAGGTGCAATGCTCAATTGCCCTAAACAAGTTATCAGACTTTTGAAGAAGTAAATTTATCCCCGTATCACCGCGTAATGGTGTTGCGGATACGGTACAGTGTATAAAAATGCTTGCCACGTCCCGAAAATTATAGTCTGAATGTTAGGTATTTTGTCAACAAATTGATGTTGGAGAATGATGGACTTTTTAGGCGTAAGATAGATATAACAAGTTTTTTATTAAAAACATATAAAAAGAAAGAATATAAGAATAAATTATAAATTTAAAACAGATTGTTTGGAAATAAACAACCTGGCACACTATAGAAATATTTAACAGGCTGATGTATAGGTACGCTCAGGTAGTAACAAAGTGGTTCCGATGGGGTCACTATACTTAAATATAATCATTCAAGTTTCCTTAGAAAGATTGTGACATTAAAATAAACAAAAACACGAAACCATCAGTGAGCGATACAATCATACAGAAAAACAGCTTGTTTGCAGTTGCTCTACATGTTACGCGTCCTAAGACGCTTCCTCAGGAGCTTTCTATATTGGGAATAAAAAAGAGAAACAAATATACAATAAGAGAACAATACATATAATATGACATAATCAAGTATAATATTGGATCGAGGGCAGCCAGGAGCGTGGGGGTGTCAACCGCCAACAAAAAGGGGGGGGGGGAGGAAAGGAAAGGGGGGAAAAAATAGCAGAGCAGAAAAAGGAGTAAGGAAAAGGGGGGGATTGGGTTTTTTGGGGGTGAATGGATCCCTATCCATTCACCCCCAAAAAACCCAATCCCCCCCTTTTCCTTACTCCTTTTTCTGCTCTGCTATTTTTTCCCCCCTTTCCTTTCCTCCCCCCCCCTTTTTGTTGGCGGTTGACACCCCCACGCTCCTGGCTGCCCTCGATCCAATATTATACTTGATTATGTCATTTTATATGTATTGTTCTCTTATTGTATATTTGTTTCTCTTTTTTATTCCCAATATAGAAAGCTCCTGAGGAAGCGTCTTAGGACGCGTAACATGTAGAGCAACTGCAAACAAGCTGTTTTTCTGTATGATTGTATCGCTCACTGATGGTTTCGTGTTTTTGTTTATTTTAATGTCACAATCTTTCTAAGGAAACTTGAATGATTATATTTAAGTATAGTGACCCCATCGGAACCACTTTGTTACTACCTGAGCGTACCTATACATCAGCCTGTTAAATATTTCTATAGTGTGCCAGGTTGTTTATTTCCAAACAATCTGTTTTAAATTTATAATTTATTCTTATATTCTTTCTTTTTATATGTTTTTAATAATAAAACTTGTTATATCTATCTTACGCCTAAAAAGTCCATCATTCTCCAACATCAATTTGTTGACAAAATACCTAACATTCAAGTTATCAGACTTACTGCAAGGTTTCAATTATCATTCAACTTCTCAGGAGACTTACAGGAGTAGATGTTTCTCCTGGTACTCTGTTTCAGAAATCTGCTTCCCTCCTTCTCCAGCAAGGTATGTAAGCTACAAGCCTAAAACCAAGGCCTTGTTTCTCAAAGCAAATGTGTGACCTCCTCAGTCAGAAAGCAGCTTTACACATGTCCCCCCCTCCCCCCCCCAGGTAAAGCCTGTGGTAAGATGCCAATAAACAGAATGGTGCATCAGGACAAATACTGTATCTGTGCGCAGGTTGGCACAAAGTTGCGAATATACACGCATCTGTCACTAATGCTGACTCCAAGCAGGCTATGCAAACTGCTTTGCTGCATGTGACCAGTTCTGTTTTGTCTAAACCTTGTGAAACCTGTTATCTGCAATTAAGGTTAAATAATACCAGTTCTAGGGACAATTAGTCACATCAGCATCCTAAATGAGACAAGTACAAAAATCTAAAACCCTTGTGAGGTCGTCACTGAGGTAGACACATATAGATTGCTCTTAAAATAAACTGTCTTTATTGTTACACATAGATTAAAAACAGTTTTTGGGTCATTTGGACTATACAAATTTTAAAACATTTGAGTATTAAACAGACATAAAGCTACATCAGTGGTTTAACATAAGTTCATGTTTAGAATTTCAAACAGTGTATCTAACACTATCCTTTAGGTCCTATTTGTAGCATCATTGCTGATAAGAATTAATACTTTGGACAAGGTAACCTTGGCTTAGCGTAATTTGTTAATTTTACTTTTTCTTCTTCTTTTTTTCCTTTTCCCCTTTCCCGCCCCTCCTCCTTCACTTTTTTTTTTTTTTGTGTTGTCTCCCCCCACCCACCCACTTATAACCAAAATCTCCCCGTCTCCTCACTTCTATGTCTGTATGTTTAACTAGTAGCTGACCGCCCACTGTCAAATGACGGCGGGGCGGTGCAGCTCTCGTGGCGGGCCGCCGCCATATGACGGCGCTCGCTTTTTGGCCACTAGGGGGCACGCCGCGGGAGGCGCGTGCGCGTGCCCGCCGCGTAGCTGGGGACCCGATGCGCGTGCCCGGCGGCCGCGATGTCCGCCAGGCACCCGCGATTGCCCGGTAACTGAGCAGGACGTGGATCTGTGTGTGTTAAAACACACAGATCCACGTCCTGTCAGAGGAGAGGAGACCGATGGTGTGTCCCTTGTACATAGGGACACCGATCGGTCCCCTCCCACAGTCAGTCCCCTCCCCCCACATTTAGAATCACTCATATAGGGAACATATTAAACCCCTTCAGCGCCCCCTAGTGTTAACCCCTTCCCTGCCAGTCACATTTATACAGTAATCAATGCATTTTTATAGCACGGATCGCTGTATAAATGTGAATGGTACCAAAAATGTGTAAAAAATGTCCGATATGTCCGCCGCAATGTCACAGTCACGATAAAAAATCGCAAATCACCGCCATTACTAGTAAAAAAAAAATAATAATAAAAATGCTATAAATCTATCCCCTATTTTGTAGACGCTATAACTTTTGCGCAAACCAATCAATAGACGCTTATTGCGATTTTTTTTTTACCAAAAATATGAAGAAGAATACGTATCGGCCTAAACTGAGGAAAAAAATTTGTTTAAAAAAAAAAAAATAAATTGGATATTTATTATAATAAAAATAAAAAATATTGCGTTTTTTTCAAACTTGTCCCTCTTAATTTGTTTATAGCGCAAGAAATAAAAAACACAGAGGTGATCAAATACCACCAAAATAAAGCTCTATTTGTGGGGAAAAAATGATAAAAATGTTATTTGGGTATATCCTTGCATGACCGCGCAATTGTCATTCAAAATGCGACATCTCCTCCTTCCTGTCCTCACATCCTCTCGAGCACAGGACACTGAAGCGCATCAGTTCCCCCCAGCAGGAGGGAGGAGGGAACGGGGGGGTGGAATCGGATGGATGGATGGGGTGGGAAATTTGGAGGATAAAATCTGGAGAAAGATGTAAAAGAAATTTGGGTATGTCTAGGGAATCTACAATGATTGATGACAAAGCAATTTCAAGAATTTGGTATAAAAAACTTTTATTGTGCTCTGCACAGGACATGTTGGGCAAAAAAAGAAAAAACCACAAAACCAAAACAAAAAACACACTGAAATATAGACAGCTATCTCAAAAAGAATTTATAAGAAAAGATATCCCTAAAAATCACTACGAAACAAAGAACCCTAAATCAAAAAAAGAAGAAAAAAAAAAAAAAAAAAAAAAAAAAAAAAAAAAAAAAAACAAAAAAAATTTGTTTTAAGAGAAAAAAAAAAAAAGAAAAAAAAAAAAAATAAAAAAGAAGAAAAAGATAATAAAAAAAAGAATAAAAAAAAAAAAAAAGAAAGAAGAAAGAGAGAATAAAAAAGAAAAACAAAAAAAAAAAAAACGAGGGGGGGGGGGAAAAAAAAAAAATAATAAAAAAAAAAAGAAAAAAAAAAAATAAAAAAAAAAAACAAAAAAAAAAAAAAAAAAAAAAAAAAAAAAAAAAAAAAAAAAAAAAAAAAAAAAAAAAATTAAAAAAAAAAAAAAAAAAAAAAAAAAAAAAAAAAAAAAAAAAAAAAAAAAAAAAAAAAAAAAAAAAAAAAAAAAAAAAAAAAAAACAAAAAAAAAAAAAAAAAAACAAAAAAAAAAAAAAAAAAAAAAAAACCAAAAAAAAAAAAAAAAAAAAAAAAAAAAAAAAAAAAAAAAAAAAAAAAAAAAAAAAAAAAAAAAAAAAAAAAAAAAACAAAAAAAAAAAAAAAAAAAAAAAAAAAAAAAAAAAAAAAAAAAAAAAAAAAATAAAAAAAAAAAAAAAAAAAAAAAAAAAAAAAAAAAAAAAAAAAAAAAAAAATAAAAAAAAAAGAACAAAAAAAAAAAAATAAAAAAAAAAAAAAAAAAAAAAAAACAAAACAAAAAAAAAAAAAAAAAAAAAAAAACAAAAAAAAAAAAAAAAAAAAAAAAAAAAAAAAAAAAAAAAAAAAAAAAAAAAAAAAAAAAAAAAAAAAAAAAAAAAAAAAAAAAAACGCCTTTTGGGAAAAAAAAAAAAAAACCCTTGAAGACTGGGGTGGAATATGACAAACACCAAATCTCTCCTGAACTGGGGTTCGGTACTCGTTACCTCCCTTTTTTACGATACCTTTTTTACCTTTATTTTTATCCCCTACTTTTACAAGAACTGTGCCCCCGGGGACCCGGGAGATCCACACCCAGAATCCTCTGTTGGACTCTAGAAGGACTGTAAGTTCTGTGTTGATGTCCTTCCACAAGGATTGCAGTGGGAGGTAAAGCGCCTCTTCTACATTGCCCTCATGCTAGGCCTTGAGCCCAGTTTTCTTTTGGGGAGGGAGGCCCTCCGACCGATGTGGCGGATGGGCAGGGTGGGGGGTGGGGGTTTATGGTTATGTTGGGCTGCCGTTGCAAGCCCCCAGTTTGTGCTTCTACAAAATGTCTTTCTGACAATGTGGCTATGGGTTACCTTGTATTCTAATGTGTATAATGTTATGTCCATGGGGTGCTCTTCCGGGTCCGGAAGCTCGATTAGTGG
This sequence comes from Lithobates sylvaticus, assembly GCA_028564925.1. NCBI lineage: Eukaryota > Metazoa > Chordata > Amphibia > Anura > Ranidae > Lithobates > Lithobates sylvaticus. The sequence goes on from CM053027.1 coordinate 406,020,917, forward strand.
AGGACTGACTAAAATCGATTATCCTTCAACATTTCTCGACGACAATAATGTCTTCCCTTAGGGTCCTCTCCTGGAACACGAGGGGGTTAAACTCCCCTATCAAACGCTCACTAGTTTTCCAGTTTGTTAAATCTTATCATCCTCATATTTGCGTGTTCCAGGAGACCCACCTAGTGGGGAAAAAAACAATTAGCCTCAAAAAAACGTGGGTTGGTTATCACTACCACTCAACCTACTCAACTTTTTCCAGAGGGGTTAGCGTCTTGGTTTTAAAGTCGCTCCCCTTCAGACTCCTTGATCTTGCTCTGGACCCGGGGGGCAGATATGTAGTGATTCATGCACTAATACATAATATGCTATGGATACTGGTAGGACTCTACCTTCCACCTCCGGCCTCCCTACAAATTCTAAACCAGGTAACAGCAAAAATAGCAGAGTTCTCAACCGAGAACGTGTTGATTATGGGGGACTTCAACCTAGTACCAGATGCGGGACTGGATAGGCTTCTGACCACGGGCACTACCCGCCGGGGCTTGTCGGATTGGGCAGCTACATACAACCTGACTAATGTCTGGTGGTGGAAGAATCCACAAGCCAGAGCATACACCTGTCACTCGGCCTCCCATAGAACATTCTCGCGAATTGACCTAATCTATGCGGGTGAATCTGTTCTTCCGAGGGTGCGGGATGTTTAGATCCTCCCTAGAGGGGTATCGGATCATGCCCCGCTCATGGTAGAATTAGACCTCTCCATTGCCCCGTCGGACAAGATCTGGCGACTGTCTAGGTTTTGGGTTACGGACGAGGATGTGGGACCTAGGTATCGGGCTGACTTGGAGACATACTGGATAACTAACTTCCGGCTCGGCTGCGGCTTCCTCGGTCTGGGACGCGTTTAAGGCATTCTCCAGGGGACGCTTCCAGAGTATTATAGCTGAGGTTAGGAGGGAGCGTAGGAAGGAACTGACGGATTTGGAGGCTGAGAGTAATAGACAAGAGGCACTGTATGTTAGGTCGCAGGACCCACAGACTTACAAACGACTGCAGTCCCTGTTGAGGGAGGTTCTCCTCCTCAGAACGGCCTTAACACAGAAAAGACTCCTCCACCAGACTCAGAGAATATTTGAACAAGGGGAAAAAACTGGCCACCTCCTGGCGTGGCTGTCCAGGGAACAGACGGTGGGCATGACTATAGGACAGATTCAATCCCCTGACGGTACGATCCTTACTACCCCAGAAGACATTAACCGCGAGTTCGCCTCCTACTACCAAACACTGTATAGATCCCAAGTCGCTTACGATTCTACGGAGTTGGCTAATTACTTGGAAGAGATTCCTATTCCATCCCTCACTCCCACATACTCCAAAATGTTGGATGCCCCAATAACAATAGGGGAAATTCAGAAGGCCCTCAAAATGATGCAGACAGGTAAAACGCCGGGACCGGACGGGTTCCCGGTGGAATTCTATAAGGAATATTTATTCATGCATGGAAGACGGAACACTCCCGGACTCCATGAATGAGGCGATAATTGTAGTGATTCACAAGCCGGGGAAGGATCCCAATGTCTGCTCCTCCTACCGCCCCATATCCCTCCTTAATGTTGACACGAAGATCCTCTCAAAAATTCTGGCTAACAGACTGAACGTAGTTATAACAGCACTGATCCACCCTGACCAGACGGGATTTATGCCAGGCAGGGGGACGGACATCAACATTAGGAGGTTGCACACACACATTGCGATGGCCTCGACTGGAGAACCTGGGGTGGTGGCCTCACTCGACGCAGAGAAGGCTTTCGACTCGGTCGAGTGGGGCTACCTATGGTCAGTCCTTGCTAGATTCGGATTCGGGCCCAGATTCCTTACATGGTTACGGATGTTATATGCTCAGCCTAGGGCTCGTATACGTACTAATGGAACCCTATCAGAGACATTTGCGCTAGGGAGGGGTACAAGGCAGGGATGCCCGCTCTCCCCGGCACTATTTGCCCTGGCATTGGAACCCCTGGCTACACTCTTTAGGGCGGACGAGGCAATCCGAGGAGTGAGGGTCGGAGTGGTTGAGGAAAAGATTTCCCTCTACGCCGACGACTCGCTTCTCTACCTGGCGGATTCAGAGGGGTCTTTGCGGGCAGCTCTGAATGCCTTCGACAACTTCGGTAGATTCTCGGGCATCCGAATCAATTGGAGCAAATCAGTCCTGTTTCCCCTAAACCAGCCACTCCCTCTGGTGGATACGAACACGCCCTTGCACTGGGTGGAGGAATTTACTTACCTGGGGTGAAAGTGGGGAGGGACTTGTCAGGCTACCTGGACAGGAACATCTATCCACTACTTACCCAGCTCGAGCAGAAATGCCATGCCTGGAAGAACCTCCCTCTGTCCCCGATGGGTAGGGGGAACTTAATAAAAATGATATACCTTCCAAAGTTCCTTTATTACTTCAGACAAACCCCAGTCCCTATCCCCAAATCATTCTTTCGCAAACTTGACGGTCTTTTAATCTCATTTGTCTGGGCGGGGAAACCTCCAAGGGTGGCAAGGACTACCCTCTACCTCCCACTGGCTGGCGGTGGTCTGGCATTCCCCAACTTTTTGATATACTACTGGGCAGCGATGAGGTGGTGGTTCTCGCAACCACGCCAAAACCCATCAGTTAACCTCGAAGCAGCACTCCTCGGCTCCTATGCAGCGTTATCCAACCTCCCATATAGAGGGGCTAGGGCTACTCCCGCAGTGACGGGCCCGATGAAAACTACACTCCAGGTTTGGAGGGCGTCTAGGGCGGCCCTCCTAAAGCCAGACTGTATCTCACCTCACACCCCGCTTTGGGTTAACCCGTCACTACCTCACCTGGCTACAGTCCCAGACCCGGCAGGCTGGGCCACACGAGGAATTACCACTCTGAAACACGTTATGCCACAAGGGGTTATAACCTCATTTAGAGAACTCCAGCTAGCGCATAATCTACCGAGAAGCTTCCAATTTAGATACTACCAGCTCCAACATGCCCTTAGAGCTCAATTCCCCACCCGACCCAGGCTAGAGCCAGACTCGATTGAGAGACTACTAATCTCGGGAAGACTTGACAAACCCCTATCTTCCTTGTACTTGTACCTGACAGTGGCCCATGACGTAAAAAGCGACCGGGTCATGGTTAAGTGGCAGAATGACATCCCGACCCTTGGACGGGAGGAATGGGAAGAATGTTTGACATCCTTTATTCCATCCATGATAGCAGCCAGGGACAGATTCATACAGCTAAAATTCATACATAGGGCCTACTATACACCAAAAAGATTGGCTGGGATTTACCCTACTCTGAGCCCTAATTGCACTAGATGTGACCAGGAGGAGGGGACCTTCTTCCATATGGTTTGGTCCTGTCCAAGGCTACAAACTTTCTGGAACTCAGTGCTAGATACCTTGGGATTAGTTAGTGGGGTGCAGATCCCACCGAACCCCCTGACCGTCCTCCTCAGTCACCTGGAGGATATAGAGGGTGATCGCTACCTGAAGCTGTGCCTCACTTTCCTGCTATTTTACGCCAGAAGGGAAATACTCCTTAAATGGAAACTGAAAGAACCCCCGACTCGATCATCCTGGCAGAAGTCAGTGAACAATGTCCTACCATTATACCGCATCACATACGAGAGTAGGAACTGCCCGCAGAAGTACGACAAGATCTGGTCAAACTGGATCAATGCGTGTGACTAGGCCCCTGATGAAGGGGAGGATCCCATGCGATGATTCAAATCATATTGGTCCCACATGATGGTCAGGAGTATCGACCAACCTCTACTAGAAGCGACTTAATGTTACCTTTGTCCGGATGGTCCGGAGGTGGAAATTGTACCCCCCCCTCCCACACCCCTCCTACACCCCCCTGGTGAGGAGTCAAGGGCTTGATTACAACCCACGAGGGAACATACAAACCAGCAAACCCATGAGTATAGGACTCCCATGGAGACGACCCCCCCACATAGGTAATGACTATACCTTCCAAGACATAGGCTGGAAATGTAGCGCAGTGCTATCCTGAACACTAGGATGTTATTGCTATGTCTTCTCCCTGTGCCGGAAATACGAAAGTCATATTGGGTTTTATCTGCATATATTATAATGTATGAAGCAGTTTTAGTTGTTGTTTGTATAGTTTGTGTTGTGTTTTTGTCCAAAAAACTTTAATAAAAACGATCTGTTAAAAAAAAAAAAAATGTGGATAGGGAAATAATTGAAAATAACATAAAAAAAATAAAAAATAAAAATAAAATGCTGGAGGCCCCCTTCTCAGCAGAAGAGGTACAGGAAGTCATTAAGAACCTCAGAAACTCAACGGCACGATGCCGCACATATGGTGGGAATACCCCAGAATACGCACTTTCTGGAAAAAATTATTCAATTTAATGGATGGTGTTTTTTTTTATTTTGAAAATTCTTTTTATTGAAAATTTTTGACATACATCAAACAACATTTACAATGCCATCAACCGACAGCTACAACAACAGATATAACCCCCCCCCCCCCCCCCCCCCCCCCCCCCCTCCCTGTACTCAGTTCCCTTCCCCCAACAAAAATTGTATTATTTGTGGAATAACAGCCATTTCACATCTCTAATCACCCAGAGTATATGTCGTTTTACTCTTCACCCTGTATAAGATATCTGATGGCTACTTTTAGGACCCTCCCATTCTTCCGCCTAGGATCATCCCATCACACCGTTTGGTCAGACTCATACCAAGCTCTCCAGACTTTTTCGAATTTTTTACTGCATCCTCTATCCCTATCTGTAGCTTTGTAATACGGGAGCATTGCGTTCACCAAGCCTTTCCAAAATGTTACTTCCGGAGCCCCCACTTTTTTCCACTTGAGTAAAATGGACTTCTTCCCATAAAATAGTAGTATCGTAAGTAAAGTTCTATGTGCTCTAGATGGGACTACTTCGTCCACCAACCCCAGAAGACACACATCAATAGTCAGGGGCACCGGCACTTGCAATACCCCTGCTATACAGGAGGTGACCCCAGACCAGAATTGACGGATCTGGGGACAGTCCCAGAACACGTTATGTGCGTCCGCTGAGCAGGCAGAGCACCTCCAACACTCTGAGGAAACGGATGGGTATATTTTGGCCAGTCTGGCAGGGGTATAATATATTCTATGTAAGAATTTAAACTGGATAAGCCTATCCCTTGCTGCCACTAGGTTCTTAAATGGTTGTTCCCACATATCATCCCAGTCCTCTCCCTGTATGTCTGGTACCTCTGCTTCCCATCTTTCCCTACATTTAGTTAGAGCCTTGGGACTAGTTTTGAACAATTCCTTATATGTAATCGATAAGGTCTTTGATAGTTCCTCTGTCATGAGTGTGTCTTCTAACCTAGAAGGGAAGGATTCAACCTTCTGCTCTCTAAATTGCGTTTGAAAGGCGTGTCTTAACTGGAGGTATCTAAAGTACTGAGAGTTAGGGAGGTCATGTTTAGTCTTAAGGTCATTAAATGTCAAGAGTTCACCATCCCGTGTAATATCTTTTAGCAGTTTAACTCCCCTACTCGCCCACCCAATTGAGTCTTCCAGGGCATAGAAATGTTTCAGCTTCAGATTCATCCATAAGGGGGAGGCTGGGGAGAATCCCTGAAAGCTAGGGCATGCCAATTTCACTGCCTCCTCCCATGCTTTTATAGTAGCCTTCATAGAATCCGTGAGAGGAAGCTCACTCCTCAGACCCCTATGTATAGCTAAACGAAGAGATTCATAGGAACCTAAGTGGGCAGCCTCAAGAATTGTTGCAGAGTCGCCTCTATCAGAAACTAACCATCTATTCACAAATACCATTTGGCCTGCCAGCCTGGCAGAGCCAACCCTCCTTGTCCCCATGGCTCTTGTAGCACTTTCAAGCCTATTCTGGGCATTTTCGGGGCCCACAAAAATGAGCTGGTGATCCCATCCAATTTCTTGAAAAAAGACTTCGGTATCCATACCGGAGCATTCCTCAGGAAATATAAAATAACCGGGAGAATCTTCATTTTCACTAGATTAATCCTTCCTATTAGAGATAGTGGGAGTTTTTGCCACGCCTGTGCCTTTTGTTTAAAGAAGGTTATGAGTGGCTCTAAGTTCAGGGGCATATAATCCGTCACATTTGCCGTCACTTTCACTCCAAGATAGGTAATCTGCGAAACCCATTTTAATGGCAAGTTCTGATTCGCTCTAGCTCTAGCCTCTCTATCCAAAGGTAAAATGGAGGACTTGGTCCAGTTGACCTTTAGACCTGAGTAGCCAGCAAAGGTGTCCATAATATCAAGGGCCGCCACCAGTGAGTCTGCGGGGTCTTGTAAAAATAGTAAGAGGTCATCGGCATATAATGCCAAGCCCTCATCTATATTCCCCACCCGGATTGCTTTAATTCTTGGCGACGCTCTCAATGCCACCGCCAAGGGCTCCATCATGAGCGCAAACAAGAATGGCGATAGAGGGCACCCTTGCCTGGTACCTCTACCCACTGTAAAGTATTCAGATGTGTGTGTACTCGTGCGGATGGCCGTCCTCGGAGTACTATACAGGAGAGATATCCATTGACGAAAGCATGGGCCAAACCCCATGCGTTCCAGGACTGCATGCATGTAGCGCCAGTCAACTGAATCAAAGGCCTTCTCTATGTCAATTGAGACTATGATTCTACAAGATGAGTCCAAGTTGGGCAACTGCAAATGAGAGAACAGTCTCCTCAAGTTGGTATCTGTTGACTTGCCCGGCATAAATCCCGTCTGGTCCACATCTACCAAGGAGGAAACTACTGCCGCCAACCTCCTTGCCAGGACCTTAGTTATAATTTTAAGATCCATATTAAGCAAAGTAATGGGTCAGTATGAAGAACATTCTAAAGGGTCCTTACCCGGTTTAAGTAATAAAATCATATAGGCATCTAGCATTGAGTCCGGTAGCCTCTTTTGCTCTAAACAGTATTCTAGCAGTGTCGTAAGTCTTGGGGCCAGTTGGTCTGCATAGGTCTTGTAAAAATCTGCTGGGAATCCGTCTGGACCAGGTGCCTTATTGGGAGGAAATGCAAAAATTGCCGCAGTCACCTCTTTGTTCGTGATTTTGGCTTCTAGAGCCAGTCTGTCTTCATCTGTTAATCTAGGGAGGGTCAGACCATCCAGCAGATTGTCCAAGCCCGCCGTGTCATATTGTCTACCCGGTGCGTAAAGTGTGGAAAAGTATTCTTGGAATACAGCTAGAATGTCTGACGGGTCCTTAATCAAATCTCCAGTGTGGTCTCTGATAATAGGAATGTGAGTGATTTGGTTGTTGTCCGCTACCAGTCTTGCTAGGAGTTTCCCATTTTTGTCTCCTTCTGCAAACAAGGAGTTAGCTAAATGTCTTGCCTCAGTGTGAGCCAGCTCATTGCAATGCAAGGAAAGGCGCCTCCTGGCTTCTAGCAGTGCAGTGTAGCCGGAGTCTGAGGGATCCGTGGCGTTCACCCTTGCACACTCCCTTTCCTTATCTTGCAACTGCCGGATTTCGGCATTTTGATGGCTGTGATGCATTCTCCCCGAATTACCGCCTTAAAGGCGTCCCACACAACTGGAGGGTCTGCTGTCTCCATGTTTGTGGCCCAGTATTCTGTAGTCGAGGCTAGGAGATGAGAAGATACTTGTTCTTCCTGTAACCAGCCTGGAGCAAGCCTCCACCCTCTCGACCCCCTGCCCATCGGCGGCGATAGTGAAACACTGAGGGGATTGTGATCAGATAGGCCCCCTGCCATGTATTCCACCCCCCTCACATAGGACAACATTGTCAGATTCCCAAATGCCAGTTCAATTCTGGCTGATGAGTGATGTGACTGAGAGAGGTGAGAATAACAGACCTCAGTCGGGTTTTTCGATCTCCAGATCTCAGTCAGACCAGCCACAGTAGCCCAGGACTGCAATTCCACTGACCCCCCCCCCCCCTTCCCGGATTGGAGGAGTCTCTGGCCTCCAGTGTAGCATTAAAATCCCCCATTATCAGAAGCGGGAGGTGTATATGCGGGGCCAGCTTCACCAGTAAGTCATATAGAAATTGTATGGTGAAAGGAGGTGGGACATAGACATTAACCAGAAGCATTGTACAATTGCATATATCTAAGACCAAAGCCACGTATCGTCCCCCTGGATCGGAGACCACCTGCTGAATTGTGCACGGAACTGCCTTACTAATTAATATTGAGACTCCCCTGGCAAAGGTGGAGTATGTGGCATGAAACGCCTTTTGAATCCAGGATCTACGTAAAGCTAAGATTCTACTGCCATCCAGGTGAGTCTCCTGCAGGAAGACGATATGCGGCTTTGCAATTTTCAGATATTGAAACATTGCTGCCCTTTTAAATTTTCCATTTAGACCTCTCACGTTCCAGGACATCAACTTAATCGTGTTAGCCATAATCCTGTAAAAAAATTTCCAGTAGGGTGAATTCTTGTCTTAGGGTTGCCTGAACCCCCTCAATGAATACATTCTCCATCAAGTGAAAGGCTGCCTTCACTAAATGGGGAATGGGAACTGAGTAATACCTTTCCCACTTGTAAATAAAACAATAACATACCCCCCCTGCTGTCATACCAGAACTAACTGGCAAAGAAAAAAAAAAAAGAAAACATGAATAAAAAAAAACTTCAAAAAATACCATTGTCTAGTAAGCAGCTTACACTCCCAAAACTTGCAAAACAATCAAACAAAAATTGTTGCTAGAAGGTCTCCCGACGTAAGATAGTCCGACAAGACTAGTACCTTAATTCTTAAAGTGTCCAAGGAGCTCCACTTAAACCATATATTCGTAGCATGTTCCAATATGGTTAGGCCCGTGAATGTAGAAATGAAAAAATGAAAAAATTACTTTGGCTCCCTCTAGTGGCACCAGGATATAATAACCAAGCCCACATCTAATGTGATCAAGAAGGTGTCCCATATGCCAATATTACTGCTGTTGCAGTCAGTCACGAGTCACCTCTGTCATGTTTGCAGAAATGTTACCCATCGATCCTCACCCAGCAGGTCAAGCTGGTGTAATTGTCAGTCATACTAAGGCACAACAGGTGCAACAGAAGAACAAATATGTGACCAAAGCTTGTACCGTACTCACGGATTCCTGTCCAGCCAATTACAGGCGTCTTGTGGGTTCTCAAAGAATTTCACTGCGCCTTGATGTTGAATACGCAGCTTGCTGGGGTACAGCATACTATATTGGATGTTTTTCTCCCGCAGTTTCCTCCGCACCTCAGTAAAGGATCTCCGTTTGCGCTGTGTTTCGGCCGAAAAATCTGGGAATAACATCACTTTTGCGTTCTCATATTTCAGCTCTTGCGTTTTCCTTGAGGCAGCCAGGATCATATCTCGGTCTCTGAAATTCATGAAACGTACCAGAAATGGCCTGGGGTATTCACCAGGGGGGCGCCGCCCCGTGGGGACTCTGTGGGCACGCTCCACCACATATGTTGATGGTTGATCCACCAATGACAGCAGTTGTTTAAAGAAATTTTCAGCGAAGGTGGTTGTATGGGACCCTTCCGCTCCCTCTGGCAATCCCACCACCCGTACGTTATTCCTCCTCTGCCTATCCTCAGCGTCGTCTGCGCGACTTTGCAGCGATTTTACCATAGCGTGCAATTCGGATAGCTGATTGCCTTGTATATGTGAGACATCCTCCACCTCAGATATTCTCTCCTCTGTTGCAGTCAGTCGACCCCTGATCTTGTCTAAGTCATGCCTGATAAAAGTACATTCTGCCGTCAAATGGTCAATGCTTACCATTACGGCGGCCTTGCTTGCTGCAATCGCCTCCAGAATCGGGCGAGTAATCGCATCCTGGGCATCCGCCGGTACAGGAGAAGCTGGTCTGGATCCACTGGAGCCCGCCTCATGCATATCCTGTGTCGGAGCAGCCATTGTCCTTGCTTGCTGTGCAGGGCTCGTGGCAGTAGGAGGGGAGGGCAAGATGGCAGCGGCTGCCCCTGTACCAGGGCCTCGTGAGGCGCGGGTCTGGTGCTGTTTCCTTGATGTCTGGTGGGCGGCTTTTGTAGCCCCCTTCCGCATGACCGGGTGTTCCCCTGTGCAGGTCACTCAAACCAGGGGATCTGAGCAGAGGGCTCTGCTGGAGGCAGAAAGATGGATGTGGGGGACACCGCACCGCTCTTGGTAGGATGGTGGGGTACCTGAGGTCCTTATTCAGGGAGCTGGCAGGGAGGCAGGAGAGTGTGGACAATGTTGGGCTCTTGGACTCTGCTGTAAATCACACAGTCTACCCCATACACTGGGCTGTCCCTGGTGAGAAGGTGGTGGAGCCAAGTGCTGCTGCTAGGGAACTGAGGTGCAATGTGGATGTTGAGAAGTATGCAGGCCTCCAGGCTCTGTCCCTGGTCCCCACAGGCTTACACTACCTGGTGCTGGTCAGGTCTAGGCAGGATGGGGAGGTAGAATGAGGTCCACAGCATCCGCGCCCTGTAGTACAGGCCGGACCGGCCGCGGCGCTCCTCCGCGGGCCGGCCGCTTAGGAAAGTGGGGTGGTCTGGAGGCTTCTGAGGCCGCACTAGGCCGCACTAGGCCGCACTAGGCCGGATTCGGTCGCGGCTGGCTCCCGCAATTCTGGCGGTCCCACAGGCCACCGGACCCCCTGGGATACTCAATGGGGCAGGCTGGATATCTGGGGAAGTCTCTTACCCCCACTCTTGGGCCGGCAGCAGTGTCCTCAGTCCGGATGCAGGCCGGGAAGATGGCGGCGGCCGCGGATGGAAGAATCCCCTGTCCCCTGGGCCAGTTACAGGCAAATTCTGTCCAATTCAAGCACAGGCTGTAGGTGGATGGGCGAAGGAACACCCTGGCAGGCAAATCATGCGTATATGGGCTTTTTAGCTCCCGGATGGCTAAGGATTTAACACAGGATTTCAGGAGCTCCTCTCCTACACGTCTGTCTCCAGTCACATCCGGACACGCCCCCTTGGATGTTCGGGCTTGAACCTGCACTCACTGCGCAG
>CM053027.1:406632389-406879889 GCA_028564925.1 Lithobates sylvaticus
CAATAAAACCCTCCTTTGAATTATGATCCAATTTGCTCTAGTTACTGATCCCCCAGGAGGCAATCCCTGAACCAAATACCCCTGGTTATATTACCCATGTTAGTATACAGTTATAGCATGTGCACTTAGGAATGCATCCAGCTCTTTTTTTAAAACAATATACTGAGCTGCCCAGGACTAGTACTTAAAGGAGTCTATTCTATATTTTCACAGCTCTTACTATGAAGAAGCCTTTCTGTATTTGGAGGTGAAATCTTTTTTTTCTCAAGATGTAAAGAGTACTCCTTTGTAATGGCCTGAAAGTGAATAAAAATGCTAACTGATAACACTCCAGAGGCAGAGGGCAGAAAGATATCAGCACACAAGACTTCTGGCTGGATGCCATAGCAGGCGCGCGCACCCGATGTCCGTCGGCCACCCGCGATCGCGGGAAAGAGAGCCAGAATAGGGATCTGTCAATGTAAACAGACAGATCCCTGTTCTGACAGGGGAGGAGAGAGAGATCTGCTGTTCCTAGTAATTAGGAACAGCAATCTCTCTCCTCCTCCAGTCAGTCCCATCCCCCCACAGTTAGAAACACCTCCCAGGGAACACATTTAACCCCTTGATCGCCCCCTAGTTTAAACCCCTTTCCTTGCCAGTGACATTTACACAGCAATCAGTGCATTTTTATAGCACTGATCGCTGTATAAATATCAATGGTCCCAAAAAAGTGTCAAAAGTTTCCGATCTGTCCGCCGCTAAAAATCGCAGATCGCCGCACTTACTAGTAAAAAAAAAAAAAATGCCATAAATCTATTCCCTATTCTGTAGACGCTATAACTTTTGTGCAAACCAATCAATATATAACAAAAAAAATATGTAGAAGAATACATATTGGCCTAAACTGATGAAGACATTTTTTTTTGTTTTTTTTATTTTGGGATATGTATTATAGCAAAAAGTAAAAAATATAGTTTTTTTTTAAAATTGTTGCTCCTTTTTATAGCGCAAAAAATAAAAACCGCAGGGGTGATCAAATGCCACCAAAAGAAAGCTCTATTTTGTGGGGGAAAAAAAGAACAATTTTGGGTACAGCGTCGCACGACCGCGGAATTGTCAGTTAAATCGAAGCAGTGCCGTATCACAAAGAAATGGCCTGGTCATTAAGGGGGAAAATCTTCCAGTGTGTATGTGGTTAAATAAAGCAGAAACTAACACAACAATTTATTTCTCCAGCATAGTCCCCATATGTGCAGATTGGTACACATCTCTGACCCGTGAGGATATTTTTGTCAACTTCCAATAAAAGTACAAGTGGGACATCTGCTGGTGGGATCTGCCGCATGCTGTAAAGTACAACAATTTTGATTTTGTCAACATACATATATATCAATACACTGTAAGTTTCAGCATGTCAACCTGGCAAAGGAAAAAAGAAAACTAAATGGTAAGTTTTCAAGCCATGAAAATGCAATGCAATTAAACCATCCAATACTAAGGCCCCTTAATTTCATCCTAATATCTTTTACAGGCATTTTAGATGGCAGACCTTTACATTCAGGCTTCATTTACACCGCCACTGTCAAACCAGTGTTTATATGCATTTAGAGGACATTTGTAAACATATACATAAGATTGTAATAATTTCTCATTGGTGCGATTTACAACGTGCGTTTACCTGCCTTTAGGAGCAGTCAGTTCAAAGAAAATAGAATTGCGTTTGTCCAGGATCTGATTAGACACTAAACACATGCAAACTAAACACTGAACATGTACGCACATATACAGATGTAAATGCATGTATGCACAACTAAATACGTCTGTATGTGCATGAATGGGCCTGAACCTGCTTTAACCACTTGCTTACCGGGCACTTAAACCCCTCTCCTATCCAGACCAATTTTCAGCTTTTGGTGCTCTCACACTTTGAATGACAATTACTCAGTCATGCAACACTGTACCCAAATGATTTTTTTGTCCTTTTTTTCCCACAAATAGAGCTTTCTTTTGGTGGTATTTGATCACATCTGGGTTTTTTATTTTTTGCGCTATAAATGAAAAAATACCGAAGATTTCGAAAAAAAAACGCATTTTCTTTGTTTCTGTGATAAAATTTAGGAAATTATTAATTTTTCTTCATAAATTTTGGCCACAATTTATACTGCCACATATGTTTGGTAAAAATAACCCAAATTAGTGGATATTATTTGGTCTTTGTGAAAGTTAGAGAGTCTACAAACTGTGGTGCAAATTATACAAAATTGATCACATCTGATGTACTGGTGGCCTCTCATCTCATTTCTTGTGACCCGAACAAGCCAGGAAAGTACAAATACCCTCCAAATGACCCCTTTTTAAAAAGTAGACATTCCAAGGTATTTAGTAAGAGGCATGGTGAGGTTTTTGATGTTGTCATTTTTTCTCACAATTCTTTGAAAAATGAATACCCCCCCCCCCCCCCACAAAATTGTCATTGTAATAGGTTATTTCTCTCACATGGCATGTGTATACCACAAATGACACCCCAAAATAAATTCTGCTACTCCTCCTGAGTATTATGATACCACATGTGTGGGACATTTTCACAGCCTGGCCACTTAGAGAGGCCCAACATGCAGGGAGCGCCATCACGTGTTCTAGGAGCATAAATTACACATCTAACTTGTTGACTACCTATTACACTTTTGAAGGCCCTGGAGCACCAGGACAATGACACGTGACACTGACGTGGCACTGATGACAGACGGCACTAATACATGGCACTGATGACACATGACACTGATACGTGGCATTGATGACAGGTGACACTGATAACAGATGGCACGTGACACTGACAGGTGGCACTGATGACAGATGGCACTAATACGTGACACTGATGACAGATGGCACTAATATGTGGCACTGATGACACGTGACACTGATATGGCACTGTTGACAGATGGCACTATGTGGCACTGATATGGCACTTATACATGGCACTGGGGACAGGTGGCACTGGGGACAAATGACACTGGGGACAGATGGCACTGGCAGATGGCACTGGGGACAGATGGCAGTGGTGAGATGGCAGTGGTGACAGACGGCAGTGATGGCAGTGGGGACAGATGGCACATTCATTTTGTTTTTTTTGCACTTACGGCCGCTGCAGCTGTTCATCTCTCCCTCCTCACACGCTGTCTCTGTGTGAGGAGGGAGAGCGGCGCTGAGAGATGATCTCATATGTTTACATATGAGATCATCTCCCATTGGACACGCCGATCACGCTGTAAACGGCCGCTGTGATTGGCCGTTTACAGCGATCTGTGATTGGCTGTGTCCAAGGGACACGGCCTTCACAGAATTTCCCTGCTGCGACGTCCTCCCGGGAATTGACATCCATGCCGAAGCCGTCATTCGGCTATAGCCGGATGTCAAGTGGTTAAAGCAAGCAGGATCATCTAAACATAGGAAAAAATTATCTGGGAGAAAATAAGGGCGTACTTATCAGTATACCTGTGTAAAAGGCTGTCTTTGGTTTTCTGTGCATCCACATGTAGACGGTCCCATTCATATCTACTATGATGCAGCGGCTGCACGGATGGGGGATGTCTTTCCTGGTGAACAACCCAGCAGTGGTGAAATGTGTCAAGGAAGGTCCGTTTCGGGTACAAACATCAACGTATGCAGCTGAATTCTGGAGTACGGCTTATACCTTTCGTAAGCCTCATACACACTATCAGATTTTCTGCTGATTTTTGTCTTTAGATTTACCAAAACCATGTAGTGCAAGGACCTGCCTGATTGCATACAAATTTAAAACTCCTAAGGTTTGACCTCGTATATGGTTTTGGTAAATCTGAAGACAAAAATCTGCAGAAAATCTGATAGTGTGTATGGGGCTTTAGTTTTATTACTTGTTCATCCTAGCAGATGATCGGTTATTTTTCCACTTCCTGTCATAGGGTAGCAATCCTGTTCATTCTCCAATGAAATTGTACAGGAGTACAGCTGTGCAATCTTGGACAGGCTTATTGTTTTATTTGGACTTCTAGAAGTGCGGGAAAGAAATAAAAAAAAAAACACCCACACATACAAATTGAATGAAAACCCCTTACATATACCCAGTGAAGTGATTGACTTCAGGTGATACATGGAGATTAAAAAATCATCCTATATAAGTTGTTCCTGTTTATCTGCTGAGGTCGAGAATTCATAAAGCGTGTCTTAGCTGTCAGAAAAAAAGGGTCCAGAGAGCTGAAATGACACACTGTAGAGCTCAGTAAGCAGAGCTCTGAGAGCTGATTGGAGGGAAAGGACACCCCCTTCACACAGCACACAGAAACAGAGCTGAGGCTGTCAATCAGCTGGAGCTCCCTCTCCGTCAACTTTTTCGTCTTGGTGTCAGGAAAACTTGTCAGAAGTGATTCATGCTGATAGCAGAGGAACAAAGCAGCAGACAGAAATGACACTTAGGGGGTTATTTACAAAAGGAAAATCCACTTTGCACTACAAGTGCACTTGACAGTGCAGTCACTGTAGATCTGAGGGGGGACATGCAAGGAAAATAAAAAACAGCATTTTTGCTTATACATGATTGGATGATAAAATCAGCAGAGCTTCCCCTCATTTCAGATCTTCCCTCAGATCTACAGCGACTGCACTTCCAAGTGCACTCGTAGTGCAAAGTGGATTTGCCTTTAGTAAATCAACCCCTTAGTGGTCTTAATTGAGACAAATACACACTGTAGAGGGAAATTCTTTGTTCAAATTTCATATCTGAAGTTTACAACTACTTTAAGTAATGACAAAGAAATGAAAGCCTAACTGGTACACATGTAAAGTTATTTTTTCATTCAACCCAGCGGGCTGAATGAAATTATTATTTTTTTTTTAATAACAGCTTACATGTAAAATCCTTTTCTTTGAAGTACATCAGGGGACACAGAGCCATAGTGGTTACTATGTGGGTTATAGGCCACCTTCAGGTGATGGACACTGGCACGCCCTAAGACAAAAGTGCACTCCCTTCATAACCCCTACCACTACTGGGAGTACCTCAGTTTTGTAGCAAAGCAATACATGTGTAAACCAAGAAGGGAGGGACCTCTGTGTTCCGTGATGTACTTCAAAGAAAAGGATTTTACAGGTAAGCTGTGATAAAAAATCCTATTTTCTTATCGTACATCACGGGACACAGAGCCATAGTAGTCTCTAGGTGGGATGTCCCATAGCAATGCCAACTGAAGGGAGGGAGACACAACAAAAGTAGGGCACTAAGGGACTAGAAGACTTATACTGCAGCCTGCAGTACACTGCGCCCAAAGGCGATATCTTCACGACCTTTTACATCTACTTGATAGAATCTGGTAAATGTATGGACTAAAGACCAAGTTGCGGCCTTGCAGATCTGAGCCATGGAGGCTTGGTGATGCACTGCCCGAGAAGCACTAACAGCCCTGGTGGAGTGCGCATTAATATGAAAAGGAGGAATTTTCCTTTTTAAACCGTTTGCTTGAACAATCACTTGACGAATCCATTTATAAATAGTATATTTCGACGCTGCCTGTCCTCTTTTAGGACCGTCTGGCAATACAAACAAAACATCTGTTTTACGAATCCGAGTGGTCACTTTCAAATAGACCTTGACCGCTCTCACCACATCAAGAGAATGTAGTGACTTTTCTTCCAGAGAACGAGGTTCTGGAAAAAAGTGAAGGCAGAACAATATCCTGGTTTACATGAAAACCTGACACTACCTTCGGTAGGAAATTAGGATGAGGCCGCGATACAACCTTATCCTTATGAATAATCAAATATGGCTCTTTACAAGAAAGAGCAGCCAACTCTGATACTCTTCTTACAGAAGATATGGCTACCAAGAAAATTATTTTCCCCGTCAAGAGGACCAAGGGAATATCTTGAATAGGCTCAAAAGGCTGTTTTTGTAAAGCAGACAGGACTAAATTTAAGTCCCAAGTTTTGCAGGGGTGACCTAACTGGGGGATTAATCCGCATTACCCCCTGAATAAAGTTACAAACCAGAGAGTGTGAAGCAAGTAGTCGTTAAAAAAATACCGATAAGGCCGACATCTGGCCCTTGATAGTACTCAAGGCCAGCTTCATTTATAATCCCATCTGTAGGAATTCAAGGATCCTACCTATGACATATTTTCTGGGGTGTCAACTCCTGGATTCACACCAGGAGACATATGTCTTCCAGACTCTATAGTATATGACTCTGGAGGCCGGCTTCCTAGCATGTACCAAAGTAGAAACTACTGAAGGTGACAGCCCACGGTCTTTTAGAATGTTGGTCTCAATAGCCAAACTGTTAAATTTAGCGTTTGTAAGGTAGGATGGAATACTGGACCTTGCGAGAGAAGGTCTGGCCACAGTGGTAGGGTCCAAGGGTCCCATACCACCATCTTTACGATCTTGGCAAACCAAGATCTTCTGGGCCATACTGGGGCCACCAGAATCACCTCATTCCCTTCTTGGTTGATCCTGCGAAGACGACGCGGAAGCAGAAGAACAGGAGGGAAAGCATAGATCAGTGAAAACTGATCCCATGGAAAGACCAAGGCATCTGTTCCGTATTTCATTGGATCCCTTGTCCTTGACACAAAGTTGTCAATCTTGTTGTTGAACCTGAACGCAAACAGATCCACGTCCGGAACTCCTCATTTTTGACATATTGACAGAAAGATGTCTGGATGAAGGGACCATTCTCCCGGGAAAAATTGTTGGCGACTCAAGTAGTCAGCCTGCCAATTCTCTATCCCTGGAATGAAAATTGCTGATAGGCAAGGAATGTTGTCTTCTGCCCAAGAAAGAATATGATTCACCTCTTTCTGGGCCGCACGACTTCTCATGCCCCCTTGGTGATTGATATAGGCCACTGCTGTGGCATTGTCGGATTGGATTCTGACAGGACAATTTCGTAGTCTCGACGTCCAGGCCTCCAGGGCCAGGCGTACTGCCCGAATCTCTAGAATATTGATGGGCAAGGTCATCTCTGATTTGGACCATTTCCCTTGGACAGACGCTTCCTCCAGGACTGCTCCCCAGCCCAGAAGGCTGGCATCTGTTTTTGCCACCTTTCAGGTAACTGGCAGAAAGGATTTCCCTTTTTGAAGATTCTTGGATATCAACCACCAATTGAGGCTCTGACGCACATTGGGGGATAAACACATTGGGAAGTCCAGAGCTTGGACCTTCTTGTTCCAGTTGACAGGATACTGTTTTGCAGCAGTCTTGAATGAAACTGCGCATAAGGAATGGCATAAGGAATGGCCTCGAAAGAATTCACCATCTTTCCCAACAATTTCATGCAAAGTCGAATAGAAGGATTTTTCTTCGTTTTGACCAACTGAATCAGTTCCTTTATGGAACTGATCCTTTCCTGGGGCAAAAACAACCTCTTCTGAGCTGTATCTATGATCAGACCCAAGTACTGCAATTTCCTTGATGGTTTTAAGGAGGATTTCTCTAGGTTGAGAATCCAATCTAGGTATTCCAGGTAGCTGACTGCAGTGACCAAAGTTTGGTATTGGCGGGCTACCGATTGATCTATCAAGAGTAGATTGTCTAAGTAGGCTAGTATCATTATACCTTGAGCCCTTAGCCTGGCTAAAGGAGGAGCCAGGACCTTTCTAAACACTCGAAGTGCAGTAGCTAGACCGAAAGGCAGAGCTACAAACTGGAAATGAAGATTTTCTACCCCGAAGCGTAGAAATTTCTGGTGAGCGGGGAAAATCGACACATGGAGATAAGCATCATTGATGTCGATCGATGGCAGAAGTTCTCCCCCTTGTAGGATGGAGACTACTAAATCGGATTGACTCCATGCGAAAAGAACGGATATTCAAAAACCGGTTTAGATCCTTGAGATCTGAAATGGGTCTGACATCCCCGTTTGGTTTTGAAACCGTGAACAGGTTTGAATAAAACCCCAAACCTTGCTCTTCCAATGGGACTACTGATATCACTCTGAGACAAGAGATGATCCAAAGCTAGAAAGAGAGACTTCTTTTTCACTGGATCTCTGGGAACGTTTGATCTGAGAAAACGAGGAGACGGGAACTCTCAGAATAGTTTGTAACCTAGGGAAATTGAGTAAGGCCACCCATCTGTCTTGACATTGTTCCTGCCAGATCTTTGAAAACTGTAGAATCCTTCCACCCACTCGAGGAGGCTTTAGTATTCTGCTTTGTGGGTTTCTTCCCCCAGGTCCTTTTTTGGCCCTGGGACTGACCCTGAGGTTTACCTCTTGAAACCGGCCATCGTGACCGATGCCCCTGGCACTGAAGAAACAGGTTTAAAAGAAAAGTGCTTAAACTTCTTCTTAACTGGTAAAAGGGAAATTTTAATATATATATTTTTTTTCCAGGTACTCTTAAATTTGGACTTAAAACCACTAATGTGTACCAAGTTATTTCTCATACATGGCCCCATACAGTTAAATTTTAAGTGTAAAACACCCCATTTGTTTTGGTGGAGGGGATTTTTCCTCAATTGGCAAAGAAAACCATACAGAAGTTCTAATCTTCTTCTCCACAACTAAATTTGGCTAGACATACAGTGCGTTGAAAAAGTATTCATACCCCTTGAAATTTTCCACATTTTGTCATGTTACAACCAAAAACATAAATGTATTTTATTGGGATTTTATGTGATATATCAGGGATATGCAATTAGTGGACCTCCAGCTGTTGCAAAACTACAAGTCCCATCATGCCTCTGCCTCTGGGTGTCATGCTTGTGGCTGTCAGAGTCTTGCTATGCCTCATGGGACTTGTAGTTCTACAACAGCTGGAGGACCGCTAATTGCATATCCCTGTGATATACATAATTGTGAAGTGGAAGGAAAATGATAAATGGTTTTACAAACTTTTTACAAATAAATCTGTGAGTGTGGTGTGCACTTGTATTCAGCCCCCCTCAATACTTTGTAGAACCATCTTTTGCTGCAACTACAGCTATAGCTGAAAGACGGGCCTTAATTGCAGGGAAGACATCCATAGACGCCCTCCTGAGCGTGTGCTGTCTGCGGGCCGCTCGCTCTGTGATCAGCGAGTCAATGAGACTCGGCTTGGTCACAGTATTTTGGTAATCAGTATTTTATTTCCTTCACGCCGTCAGCTTGAGGGGAAAAAAAAAGCCGATCACCGGCATCTGTCAGAGAGACATCGGCCCCTCACACGGAGAGCCGCGGCTGCCTCATCTGTACCCACCAGTGCCACCTACCTTTGCCCACCAGTGCTGCCAATCAATGCCCAACAGTGCCTCATCATCAGTGCTGCCTATCAGTGTCACCTACCAGTGCCACTTCATCAGTGCCGCCTCATCAGCACACATCAATGAAGGAGAAAAAATGACCAGTTTTCAAAATTTTATAACAAACTATGAAAAAAAATATTTTTTCGTTTTTAAAGCAAAAAATAAAAACTCAGAAGTAATTAAATACCACCAAAAGAAAGCTGTATTTGTGTGAAAAAAAATGCTAAAAATTTCATTTGAATACAGCATTGCATTAATGCGCACTTGTCATTCAAAGTGTGATAGCGCTGAAAATTGGTCTGGGCAAGAAGGGGGTTTAAGTGCCCAGTAAGCAAGTGGTTAATATAACAGATGTATACCGCCCCCCCACACTTCATATAGGTTCATGTCTAACTCTGAGTTAAAATACCCTGTATATCTGACTTCCGGGTAGATTATATATATATAATTAATTAAAAATACAACGACCGTTCTTAAAATGTACTTTTGGGAAGGAAAAATGTGTTTGTGTATGACCGGCATAAGTGACAGCAGGCGAAGGGCTTGTATCCAGCTACCTGCTTATGACAAGGGAGTCTGTCATGCATAATATTATATTATAATCCTGTCTGAAAATCTGCAAAACAGCGTTTTTAGGTCTTAAAATAAAAAATAAAAATAAAATTAAAAAAAGGTTATATATATATATATATATATATACACATACACACATACACACACACACACACACACACACATACATACATACATACACTATATATATATATATATATATATATATATATATATATATATATATATATATATATACACACACACACACACACATACATACATACATACATACTATATATATATATATATATATATATATATATATATATATATATATATATACACACACACACACACACACAATCTCTCTCTTCTGTCTGTTATTCTCACAGTGGATTCGATATTTCCCTAATCATATAGCTAGTTACAGTATTTTTATTTACTACTGCATATAAATATTCAAGAATAAATTGTCTTTTTTTTTTTTACTTTACATATTAACTAAATTATACACCACACTAAGGTTTTTATCCGATTACTAAAAACAATAATCGGCCAGCTAATCAATTATGAAAATAATCGTTAGTTGCAGCCCTAGAATAAAACAATACCCCATCTTTGGTGTCAGTGGGAGGAATTGTGCCCCATTGTTGGTTTCATTGGGAAGAATTCTGCCCCTTCATTGGTGTCAGTGGGTGGAATTATGTCCAATTGTTGGTATCAGTGGCTGAAATTAGTGCCCCAAGGGCCGTTATAAAAGCAAGCAAAAGGGCCAGCTTGGAGACACTGAGGTTGCTAGGGGTATCTTGAGCAATCAACAATTTCTGCATCTCAGATAAGTTCCCACTGATGCCCTTAATCTTTTAAGCTATCTGTAAGGGGGTGTAAGGAGTATTCTTCTCACTGACCATCACACTAAATGTATCAAGCGTTGTAGACATAGTCGTTTTTAGCAGGGGTTCCCTGAGATTGGAACATTATTTCAAAGGTTCCTCTGTGTTGAAAAGGTCGAGAAAGGCAGGCATAGACTAGACTATAGACTATCAATATAATGCAATCCGAGACTCTCCTTATTTTAGACACAGATATATATATCAATATAATGCAATCGGAGACTCTCCTTATTTTAGACACAGATATATATATATATATGGCGACCTCACAGAGCAATGTGATGTTTATGCACAGTTAAAGAATTAAACTTGCAGCTAAAAATGAATATTATATTAGAAGATACAGCAATAAAAATGCAACATGGCATGTAAGATTCCATTAGAGATTTAATTTACAACACAAATACTGCTTTTTATATAGATACAATATAATACAGCTGTTCAGTAACTGCTGGTGTTTATTCTGGCTTGTAAACTCAATGGCATGCTCTTTCATTTTTTTTCTTCTTAGAATTTGTTTTAATAAAATGGCCTCTATTGAAACGACTCCAATGTATAAAATCATGCAATCTCTACATCCTATAGGATACAACCAATATAAGATATGAAGCCAGCATCCTACAAACAGCCCGTACTCCCACTGTGGGATCTTCTCATCTTGCCAAAAGCCATCCACCATAATGTTCTAAGGCAGAAATCAGACAGTGGCATTTTCCATGTCCTTGTGTCCAGGTGACTGTTGCACGCACACTCTCAGTTGTTGGCGAAAAACAGTCTTCATTATCTAAATGAAATGGCAAAAGCTTCACTAGTCCTTTGCAAAAGTTCATAGTTAAAGAGCTTTGCGTTTTTCGCTCGTCACTAATGGTCTTGCATACTCCACGAAATCATCTATAAGAACAGGCCATGCCCCTAGAAGACAAATGAACACAACTAAATTATTCACAGCACAAAATACTGCTGAATATTCTAACAAAGACATGCTTTTAAATGTGAAGGATCCAGGGTTGCCTTCTTAACCCTGGTTACAGAATTTAGGGAGTCATTGACCCGGAAACAGTGCTGCATGCTTGTTTTAGGTTAGTGACACAATAAGTAGTAAACCCAGGTTAGGATAATGGTCCTGGAACCATTTAAATGCAAATACTTTTCAAAGACCATTTCAGCAATGGAAGCCCACATATC
Organism: Lithobates sylvaticus; assembly: GCA_028564925.1. Classification (NCBI taxonomy): domain Eukaryota; kingdom Metazoa; phylum Chordata; class Amphibia; order Anura; family Ranidae; genus Lithobates; species Lithobates sylvaticus. The sequence continues at coordinate 406,644,263 of CM053027.1, forward strand.
TACAACCTCACAGTTGGACTTTAGGGCCCATTCACACTAAGAACTACTTACAAATCACACAGGATTGCGCTGAATGTTCCTGTGCGATTCACATGCAGTTCTGTGCAGTGTGGTTTCAGCCTATCCATTTTTTTTTTTTTTTATTTACATCTTATTCATACATTAACAAAGGCACATATAATTACACAGATCATCACATCACATCTTTTTGTCGGAGCTTTGCTGGACATGAGTAGGTCAGGGGCACATAAGCCGGGTATGTAAAGGACTAACAGAAAGATAGGTTAAGGGAGTTCATATAGCATACTAGTCTATGTATAGTCTGTAAAAGGGTATATTGGAGGGTTTGCACATGAGAAAAGGAGCTGTCTCAGGTATTTAGAGGGCATCAAAGCCATTACCAGCATATCATAGAGATCAGCTCCCTCCTATATTTCTATTCCTAGATAGTAAGTGATCAAGCTTTTACCCATACATCCCATAATTTTTGCGGGCATTTCCGTCCCATATATGCGAGCTTATAAAGGGGCAATGCCGAGTCTAATAATGAGTGCCACTGGGCGATTGTAGGTGGAGACATAAATTTCCAGTTTTGTAGTAGCACCTTCCTAGCATAGAAACACAGATAAAATAGCAGGAGTCCCCTGTGAGTAGAATGAGTTACTGAATCAGTTATACCCAAAAGGAGAACCTTGGGATCCATTGATACTGAAAGGACGGTGACCGCATTAATTTCCACTAGCACCCGCTCCCAGAAGCTTTGGACAATCAGACAGTCCCAGATGACATGGTAATATGTTCCAACTGCCTGTTGGCACTTAGGAAATATCTCTGATTGTGCAGGGTATATTCTGGCTAGACGTTGGGGGGTATAATATGCCCTGTGTATAAATTTCAGTTGGATAAATCTATCCCTGGCAGAGATTACCTTGGGGATATATTGTTGCAGGGCTAGGTCCCATTCCTCTTCTGATAGGGAGGGGATGTCTACCTTCCAGGACTGAAGCAGGGGTGATACTCCCTCCTGGTTTCCACATGTCAGGCGGAGATATAGGGAAGAAAGTATCCCATCTACGCCTCGAGAGGTAAGAAATATCTCTATCGCATGTGGCTCTACCGAGATTTCGTCCGGAAATTGCGCCTGAGTCACATGTTTCAGCTGTAAGTATCTGAACAGCAACCACAAGGGGAGTTGATATGTCTCTTTCAGTTCTGGAAAGGGAAGGAGGACTCCAGCAGGCATAATTTGTTGAAACTTGACCACTCCAAATCTAGCCTAGACACTAGGATCTGGTATAGATCGGAAATGCAGAAGTTTGGGATTGCCCCAAAGTGGGGTGTGAGGGGAAATAGTGTCAGCCGCCTTCAGCCTATCCATTTTTAATGGGATTGTTTACTTTTGGTAACACACTGCAGCTGGATCACATGGTACATTTGTACCATGTGATCTGGTGCGGGCAAACGCACTGTGTTTGCTACCTGTGCTTGGGGTGTTGCTAACTTTGCACCGACACCCACTGCAGATCACAAGTGCAGTGCAATTTGAATGTGGTGAGGGAAACCGGCATGTAAAGCAGGTTTCCTGCGCGACATTCTAGTGTGAACAAGGCCTTAAGGGGGTCAGTGCAAAGTTGCCACCACCAAAAAAGCAGGTCGCACCGAGATGCATTGTACAAATGTACCATGTAATCAGGTTGCAGTCTGTTTTTAAAAGTAGTACTACATTTGGTGCAGTGCGGTGCGATTTCAGACCATTTAAAATGAATGGGCTGAAATTGCACTGCACATTACTGCATGTGAATCGCATAGGAACATGCAGCGCAATCCTGTGCAATTCACATGCAGCTCCTAGTGTGAATGGGCCCTAAAGGTAACCTGTGCTAAGAAATTGCAAATGAACCTTCTTCTCAAAGTACTGGTTGTCTGGCAGTCATGGTGCCTGGCTGATTCCAGTATATTATTAGTGAGTCAGAAGTAGGCAGTGAGTGAATTCAGAACTCTTGAACTGCATAGTTCTACTAGGCTAGTAAATAAAATAAAAATTAAAGCCACAGGATCCGAATTATAGGAACCATTTTAGAAGCATCCATAAACAACAATTCAACTAGATGGGAATGTATGTCATTACAACAGTTACAAAGTCGATACCTTCTTCATCATAGTTGGACATGTCGTCTGCAATTATGTTTCCAAAATCCAACAAGAGGTTCCAGGTATCCTTTGGGATGGATCTTTTATGATGTTCCTGAAACAAATAAATACAACTAGTATAAGTAAATATTTCACAATGGCAGAGAAGCCAACTAGCTGTAAATTCATTCAGTAACGCTATAACAGGAAACCTTATCACACCTGCAACTATTCCCAGAGCAGAAAACAAAAAACCGCACCAAAATTCAATTTCTTCTAATTGTTTAGAAGCAAAAGCAACTGAAAGATATACATAGTATGACAAATATACACCATACGTATGCAGGCATGTGAATACTACATTTAATATCAGTAAATGCACAATATACAGTAAATTAGTGCCATGTGATTCTTGTGACAGCTATGCCAACAAGAGTTCCTGCTGTATGCCACTAAACATGGCATCATGTAGATATAGCACCTAATGGTATACATCCAATTCCTTGATGGCGGGGCAAAAAAGAAGAGTGAGTTTTGCAGGGAGTCAGAGCTTCTTATAGGGATTAACCAAGGTTTTTTGTCTAAGCCTCTTTTTTGCTTATTCTTGTTGGTGTGCTGATCTCCCAAGAGTCCTAGCTCATAGTGATCAAAAAAGAAGAATGCAAAAAAGGTGTGAATATGGGTAAAAAAAAGGTGGGGGTGTTGGGGGTGCGTTCTGAGGAGCCCTAATGCTCAACCAAGGAACGAGGGAGTGGGAGCAGGTACCACCAAAAATTCAATACCAAAAAAATAAAAAAATAAAATGTCATGTTTTTTTCTTTACAGGCTGGGGGAGAGGAAATTAATAAAAGATAAACTAATTTTTAGGTGAAGGTCCACTTAAGGACTTATTCACACAGGCATTTAAAGGCCAATACATATGAATGCATTCCAAAAAGCCTTCTGCTTGAGAGAGTATCAATGAGTGTTTAATATCCCATAAAACACACTAAATATAACGGGAAACAGAACTATAACTTTTTTTTTGATAAATAGAAGCATCAAATTTTGCAACCTAAAATCTTATTATAGACAGTTGCTTTCTATTACATGGTGTATGGCTCCCCATACATGCCAGTGGCAGTGTGCTCTGTAGAACACGTCAGCTTTTGAAATACATTTCACACATTTGGCAAACTCACAGTCTGCAGTGACCCTCTCCTTTCTCCCAGTAAGTTTATGGGTACGTAAAACTCCTTCCATTAAGAAAAAGTGTGGTAATTCTATCTCCTGTTTGTAGGAACTAACCTAAAGAGGCATTTGTTAATGCTGTAGTAATAAAAACAGTATGTGCCATCAACAAAGTAGTGGCATTTTTTTCTCCCCAGATTATTCAATTTAAGCACTTGCCTCCGGCCCACAGTACTTTTACTGCAAGCGGGCAGCAGCTACAGCCTGAGCGAAGTACTGGCACAATTCACATGACCGATGTGCCCGGTGGACACAGTGGATCATGGTGCATGGTGCTTCGTATGATTGGTCATAGCGATCACATTATAAGCAAAACAGTCACGAATTGCCAACTATTGTAACGCTGTAATTGACCCACAGCTATCATATGGTACCTGGGCCAAGCACAGCACCCAGAACCATGTGATTAGCTGTAGCCAATCATAGATCCCGAGTAGTAGTTAATGATGATGCTGTACTGCCCTGGTGACATTACATAAAAAATACCTTGGACTGTCTACTTCCAAAAGGGGGTCATTTGGGGATATTTGTACTGTCCTGGCATTTTAGGGCCTCAAAAAATTAGATAGGCCGTCAGTACATCAGGATTAATACATTTTCAAAACATATACCATAGTTCGCAGACTCTATAAAACTTTCATACACGCTAAATAATATACATTGATTTCGATTAGTGTTACTTAAGAAATGTAGCAGACTACATTTTGGCCTATATTTATGAAGAACGACTATTTATTTGCAAAATTTGATAACAGAAACTAAGAAAAACCTTTATTTTTCTTTAACATTTTTGGTCTTTTTTCATTTTAATATCAAAAATTTTAAAAAGCCAGTGGTGATTAAATATCACCAAAAGAAATTAATTTGTGTGAAAAAAAAATGATAAAAATTTAAAAAAATATTTAAAAATTGAATGTGTACAGTGTTGCATGACCATGTTAAAGTATCTCAGTGCTGAATAGCAAAAAAAATGCTCTGGTCATGAAGGGGGTAAAACATTCCAGAGGTCAAGTGGTTAATGATAAAGACTGTCTTGGTTCTGATGTTTCATAATGTTGTGTCAGATACCAGCCTGCAAGCAGATTTCATCTAATTTGATTAACAAATATTACGCAGCAGCTAAAACCACAAAGCAAAATAATTAACATGAGTATATACCATACTATTTATAGCAGTTTTGTTGTAAAATGAATGAAACATAAAAATATATATATATTCTGAGGTATGCACGTTACGCAGAGAAAATACTTACCAACAAAAACTTATTCCACAGATCTAAAAATTTGAATCTTCCAGATAATACTAAATTCCAGTATGCAATTGCCATATCCAAATCTAAAAAGAAACACATAAAATAATATATATTAAAATATAATATTAACATACCAGACTGGCATCTATCCCATATCACAATATAAATAAAAGAAAGTGCTGCGCTAACTTATTACTAACCTGTGCAAATTACTATTTCCATGTGTACTTCCACGTATTCCTGTAAATTATACACTCTAGAGCAGGGGTCTTCAAACTACGGCCCTCCAGTTGTTCACGAACTACATTTCCCATCATGCCTAGTCATGTCTGTGAATGTCAGAGTTTTACAATGCCTCATGGGATTTGTAGTTCTGCAACAGCTGGAGGGCTAGTTTGAGGATCCCTGCTCTAGAGTATATCTTCAATATTAGAAACAAAAAAATGATATAAAAGTGCTCTAGTGATAAAACTAATAATCAATAAAGTGACTCTGTGCAACAGTATAATACAACATATAAACTCATATCAGCTGTCATTAAAAAAATACCATTATTTAAGTGCACTAAAAGTGCTATGTGCAAAGATCTATGATGACAAATTAATGTGAAGACATGCGTTGATATAATGAAATATATAAAATCCATCCAAATCCAAAATGGTGATAACAAGCGTGTTCTTGTGTACACTCAGGTGCTCTCCCCTTCAGTGTATGCGCTCACCTTAAGCCCCATACACACGGTCGGATTTTTGCATGGATTCTGTCAGATCGGACAATGTTGTTGAAAAATCAGACCGTGTGTATGCACCATCGGACAGTGTACGTCGGATTGTCCGATGGACAAAGTCCTATCTCCTGCTGGATAGATTTTCCGACAACACGGTCCGATCACACCAAATCCGATTGTGTGTACGGTTGTCCGACCGGACAAAGTGCCACGCATGCTCAGATCACATTACAAGACCAAAGCTATTGGCTACTAGCCTCTACGTAGTCCCGTCGTAGGCAACAAACGTCACCACGTTCAGAATGATCGGATTTTCCGACAACTTTGTCCGACCGTGTGTACGCAAAACCAACATCAGACAAAGTATGACGGACATGGTCCGACGGACCTGGTCCTCGGATAATCCGCGCGTGTGTATGGGGCTTTAGAGCGTGTGACCTTGCAGTTAAGCTTGGTCAAAACATGCATATGAACCACCTCTGGGCTCAGTGTTTGTACTGGGATCCTGGGCTGATTGCTGGCACGTTTTCCACATGTATATAATAAAAGAAACTAGATAATAAAAATAGTTTAAACGATATTGTACTATTAAACATTAACCCCTTTGTTGGGGTACTCACATTTCCTGGGTGCTACAGTGCACCACTCTTTACAGACCAAAGGAAACGCTGTGTCCGCTGAACTAACGTTTCCTTTCCTTGCTGAAACCGATCCACTGTCTCCTGTCCCCTCCCCAGCACATGTTGATACCGGGAATGTGACATATCTTCCTCAGGGGGAATTTAATTGGACGGTTGCTATGTCAGTCACTCGCCATTTTCTTGTAGACTGAAGACATTCTATTGTCCACAGAGTTTGATACTGCTATTAGCATCACTGGGCACATATCATATCATATCTATAATGATCCTACGTTCCGGACTATTATTTGATCTCTTTGTGTTCTTAGCCTCATTAGAATGTAAAAAAATAAAAATGAAGAAAGGTTCCCTCCTTCATTACTTTTAAAACTCAGGTGCGGTGCATAAACAATAACACATCAATTACAGCCCTATAATGGTAGACAAATCATTTACAGTGCTATAACTGATTTGTCCACCATTATATGGCTGTAATTGATGTGTTATTTTCTATGCACCGCCCTGAGTTTTAAAAGTAATGAAGGATTCTTCACATGAATTTGTCATCATAGAACTTTGCACATACCACTTTTAGTGCACTGGAACACTTGTGTAGACAATTTGAGCACTTAATGTTTTTTTTTTTTTTTTTTTTTTTTATGACAGAGGATGATATGAGTTTATACGTTGTATTATACTGTTGCACAGAGTCACTTTATTGATTATTAGTGTTGTCACTAGAGCACTTTATATAATAGTTTTGTTTCTAATATTGAAGATATACTCTAGAGTGTATAATTTACAGGGATACATGGAAGTACACACGGAAATAGTAATTAGCACAGGTTAATAATAAGTTAGCGCAGCACTTTCTTTTATTTTTATTTCTATTTGCACGGTCATTTGGGGCGTGATTAGTGCTAGCAGCTTTCTATACAAGAAGTCAATATATGTTTAAGGTAGCTTGCAAGATTTCTACTGTTTTTATCTATCCCATATCGCCATTTATTGTTCGCTATTCTCGCTCATGTCCTGGTCCATCGTAACATAGAAAAAGCTCATGTTATGAAACCAGAGGCTGCTGTTATCTGCTGTGTGTCAGACTATCACTTGATTCATAGTTACATAGTTAGCTAGGCTGAAAAAAGACCCAAGTCCATCCAGTTCAACCACAAAAAAAAAGAGAAATAATAAATAAAATCAAGCAGGAACTATGTCAGGAATCATTTGGTTATAAATTTTGCATTGGGGTCCATTAAAGTGAATGGGATTTTGGATAGAGTGGGAAATGGTTAAGCCCCCCTGTAATGCAGATCCCAGCATCTGCCTGGTGTTTCTAGGGGCCCCATATAACAGCATGACCCTCACAACTCACATGAGGGAGGGAGTAATCTGCCTTTGAGGCATAGATAAGTGCTAACCCGATGGTAATAGATAAACCCATACCTACCTAACCCTTTTTGTCCGGGATTTTTTGCAAAATTAAATGTAAACTGATAAAAGTCTTTAAATTTAAGCGGATCTTTCAGCTCTTGTTCAAGTCGGGGTAACTGAGCCCTCAGTTTTTCTGTGCTGTCACACCTGGAAATATAAATTTAAAAATAAATATTTGATATATTAAATAACAGTACATGCCACTAATGAAATGCAAGTGGTGCAAAGTTGATGTGCAGGGGGCAGGAGGGTAGTCAATAAGTGTATTCCAGCATTTCTAGAGCTATACAAGCTGCCTGCTCATTCATGCCATCCAAATATAAGCTGACCTTGGAGCATGGACATTCTAAAAGCATGGCTTTTCCAATATTATTCTGTATGGAGATTGTCCCAAGTCTACAAGAAACTTTTTTAGGAATTAGAAATGTCCTTCAACATCAGGCCCCTTGATGATAGAAGTACAGTTCCCGAAACAATAGCAAAAGAAAACATTTTTTGCTAGTTTGAGCGATAAGCCAGAATGTATTAAATGGAGCTAAGGTGTTCTGGAAATGCACTTATTCTTTTAAAAAAACAGCAAGCAAGCAAATAAAAGCATTCCTTAGTTATAGAAGAATTCCAGGTATGGATATTCTTACATTTACTGTACATTGATCCAGTATATGGATGGTGCATGGACCAAATATGGGCTCCCCCTAGACGGTAAAAATCACTGTAGTAGACACTGCTCTTCCAGTGATATTCACTAACTTCCAAGTCCTGTGCTGAATGGCTGCCCTGCTACATTGTGAACACAGGAGATCGCCATTTACCATAGGCTCCATTCAGAGACGGCTTTGCATTTTCTCAATGAATGCAAATTAGGGTTGCACAGATACTAAGCATTTGCATGAGTATCGGTACTCGTACAAATGCTCCAGTACCTGAAACCAATACTTTCAGGTTTGGTTCTTTCAGCTGTCAGCGGAATTCCCCCACTGACAGCTGAAATGTAAAAAAAAAAACATCAATTATCAGTTAAGGTGTGTGGCCACCGCCTCCTTAACAACCAATGACTCATTTAGCTATCTGTCTGTTTAGTGGGGTTGCCCTGTTGACAGCTGAAGTGTACACCAAGTCCCAGCAATTGGAACGGTCAAAAAAAAAAAAGCAGCCTGGCAATGTTTATCAACAACATTGCTCAGCTGCTGTTTCTTTTTGTATCTTTCTGTTTATTCATCTACAGATCAAAGTAATAAACTATTAAATATTTATCGGTTTAAACCTTTTATAAACTCTTAATTTACTCTAAATCAGCCTTAATTAAAAGTGGAGTTCCACCCAAAAATGGAACTTCCGCTTTAAGGGAATATCAACCCCCGACATGCCACATTTGGCATTTTGGGGGGTGGGGAGGTGGAGCTGAAACCCCCCAGCTCCCACTTCCTCCCGGGGCACCGTTGCGCCGGAAGCAAGTTCACCTCTACCCCCTCCCTCTCGCCAATCATCTGGGACACGTCACAGGTCACAGATGATTGTCCGGCCAGTCTTAGCACGCAACCGGGCGCCCACAGTGACAATGCCAGCATCGCAGAGAGGAGGGGGGAGACGAGCGGGGCTTCGTTCCCCCACATCGCTGGACACTGGGACAGGTAAGTGTCTGATTATTAAAAGTCAGCAGCTGCAGTATTCATAGCTGCTGGCTTTTATTTATTTATTTTAGTCTGAACTCACCTTTAACTCCTTATTCTCCTTCTCCATTTAATTCTTATTTTCCTGCTGATTTTCTTTTTGTTCACTTCTATTTTAGGCTGGGTTCACACTGCTGCGGTGCGGGAACGCTGCGAATCTACTGCGAGTTCCCGCACCGCATGTCTCCCGCCGGCAGTTCACACTGCCCTATGCGAGCTGCTGGGGGTGTCAATGAAATGTTAATGACACCCCCATAGCAGCTCGCATATCGCAGTGCGATCTGCAAACTCGGACAGGAATCGGATCGCATGGTGAGAACACCATGCGATCTGATTCTGCTGCGGAGCGAAAAAAAAGGGTCCTGTCCGATTTTGGGCCGAATGCGATGCGAATTCAGCCATACTATCTGTATGGCTGAATTTGCATTGCACAGAGATCGCATATGATTTGAACTGCAGTGCAATCATATGCGATCTCCCGCACCGCAGCAGTGTGAACCGGGCCTTATAATCTCTTAATAATTAAAAACTTTTTTTTTTGTTTGCTTTGTTCTTTACTATTTTTACACCTTTACAATATATTTACAAATAAATATATCCATACCTGGTATTATTCTTTTAGTTAAATATATAAATCTTCAAAAGTGTTAAAATCATTTTTCTATTCAGGAATATAATTATTTGAAAACTACTATGTGAAAGTTAAAGCGTAACTCCAAGCATAAACATGTAATGCTGTTGTGTGATATTCAAATTCATTTTATTTCCATACCACTAGATAAGCATCTGTCATCCCTTCCACAACAGTCTGGAAGAGGGAGGGAAAGTATAGCAGCTAACCGGGCTCTGCTGTGTGCACATGTGCTCAAAGATAACACAACGCTACTGTTTTCAAAGCCCCTTCACTATCTAATCAGCAGGCTGTGAGCAGGGAGGTGACACCACTGTATTCCATAAAGCCTAAAGCTGGCCATACACTGAAAATTTCTTCCCTGCAACCATGGGTTGCAGGAAAGAATGTTGCTGGATTCCCCTATCAACACACACAGTGCTGACAGGGGAATCAGCAATTGTCTTCTCCCCTGGCGGACATGACAGTGATTATCGCTAGCAGCTAGCGATAATCGCAAGAGAATACTGCTGACCCGGCCGAGTTTCTAACCGCGCATGGCCGGCCTAAATTTAGCAAAAATAAAAAAATTGAAAATTCAGCACAAGAGATTTAACATACAGTTACTATGATATGTCCCTTTTGTTGATTATTCTTCTTTTAGAAGAAATCTTGCTTCATCCTATCGACCCCCCCCCCCCCCTCTTGCCGTAAACTTCTGGTGCAGCAGACATTATTACAATTAAAGGGCTGCCAGGAGGTCTCCTCAAGAGATCCTGCCTTTCCTGCCACATCCGCCATTCATAGAAGCCATACTACAGCTCCTATGATTAAAACAGGATCTGTGAATGGGGACAGATGGGTGATTGATAACCCTGTCCCCTCCATTAACAGATTATGTGTCATTCATAGGAGATGTAGTACAGCTTCTATGAATGGCGGATCTGGCAGGAAAGGGCAGACATAGGCTCTTATGTTTTTAATTAAATCTAAACTTAGGCCTTAACAGAGAATGTGGTGTCTCTTGACTGTGAGGTCTGGCAAAAGTGTATGAACCACACACACTGCTGGACAGAATTACATGTGTACCATATCTCACAAAAGTGAGTACACCCCTCACATTTTAGTAAATATTTTATTATATCTTTTTATGTGACAACACTGAAGAAATGACACCTTGCTACAATACCAAGAGTCCATATGGCAGTTTAACAGGACAGGTTCCACTCAGAACAGACCCTGCCATGGTTGATCAAAGAAGTTGAGTGCACGTGCTCAGCTTCATATTCAGAGGTTGTCTTTGGAAATAGATGTATGAGTGCTGCCAGCATTGCTGCAGAGGTTGAAGGGGTGGGGGGTCAGCCTGTCAGTGCTCAGACCATACACCACACACTGCATCAAATTGGTCTGCATTGCGGTCGTCCCAGAACGAAGCCTCTTCTAAAGAAGACAAGCAGACTAAGGACATGGATTACTGGAACCATGTCTTGTGGTCGGATGAGACCAAGATAAACTTATTTGGTACAGATGGTGTCAAGCGTGTGTGGTGGCAACCAGGTGAGGAGTACAAAGACAAGTGTGTCTTGCCTACAGTCAAGCATGGTGGTGGGAGTGTCATGGTCTGGGGCTGCATGAGTGCTGCCAGCACTGGGAGCTACAGTTCATTGAGGTAACCATGAATGCCAACATGTACTGTGCCATACTGAAGCAGAGCATGATCCCCACCCTTCAGAGACTGGGCCCTAGGGCAGTATTCCAACATGATAACATCCCCAAGCACACCTCCAAGACTACCACTGCCTTGCTAAAGAAGCTGAGGGTAAAGGTGACATACTAGCTAAGCATGTCTCCAGACCTAAACCATATTGAGCATCTGTGGGGCATCTTCAAAAAGGAAGGCGGAGGAGCACAAGGTCTCCAACATCCACCAGCTCCGTGATGTCGTCATGCAGGAGTAGAAGAGGACCCCAGTGGCAACCTGTGAGGATCTGGTGAACTTCATGCCCAAGAGGGTTAAGGCAGTGCTGGAAAATAATGGTGGCCACACAAAATATTGACACTTTGGGCCCAATTTGGACATTTTCACTTGGGGATGTACTCACTTTTGTTGCCAGCGGTTTAGACATTAATGGCTGTGTATTGAGTCATTTTGAGGGGACAGCAAATTTACACTGTTATACAAACTGTACACTCACTACTTTACATTGTAGCAAAGGGTCATTTCTTCAGTGTTGTCACATGAAAAGATATAATAAATTATTTACAAAAATGTAAGGGGTGTACTCACTTTTGTGAGATACTGTATTAGTCTGTGTATTTCACTGTGTTGCCAACCGTTTTTGTCCCTTTTGGTTAGTTAAAAATACCATTGAAAGTGTTTTCCTATATCTATTCTATAAGGCCCCTTTCACACCTAGGCGTTTTTCATGCGATGCAGCGCTAAAAATAGCGCCTGTTCACCGCATGAAAAAATCCTGCCCCTTTAACTCCAGTGTGAAAGCCGGCGGGCTTTCACACTGGAGCGGTGCGCTAGCAGGATGACAAAAAAAGTCCTGCTAGCCGCATCTTTGGAGCGGGATAGGAGCGGTGTGTTCACCGCTCCTATACCGCTCCTTCCCATTGAAAAGAATGGGAGACCGCGGTAAAACCGCGGCAATACCGCCGCGAAGCGCCGCTACGGCGGCGCTCTGCGGGGGGTGTTTAACCCTTTTTCGGCCGCTCGCGGGGGGTAAAACCGCACCGCAAGCGGCCGAAAACCGCGGTGAAAACGACAGTAAAGCAGCGCTAAATATAGCGCTGCTTTACCCTCACCGCGGCTCACCGCCCCAGTGTGAAAGGGGCCTAAGTGTAAGAAAATTCTTTTGCTCTTGCCAGAAATCATGTGAACTGATAACAGTTAGAAGAGGTAAGATGACAGGAAGTTATCAGTGCTCCAAGCTATCTTTTTAGATTAAGCTGACCATAGATGGTTCGAATCTAGGACGGTTCAGCAGAAACTGGCTAAGATTCGAACCATGTATGGGTAGGCTGAATGTACTCAAGTTGACTGATCAACTTGGGTACAACCAGCCTGTTGGATTTTACATGGCTGCTGGTACAACCACTAGCAATAATCACTGTGTTCTTCCAGTGGGGAGACTACAGTCTATGGTCAAACTGCGGTTGTTGTTGCGTTGACTATGGGCATACATACCCAAGCTCTGTCATGCCATCAATAAACTCCTTTTTACTAAATTCACATTGTGTAGCTGCTCGGAACTTCCATGCGATGACTAATACACTGGTACTGGCTGGATCCAAATGTAAATCATCGCAGAACAACTGGATTCCATCTATTCCTATTTTATTTTCATCTTGTGGATCTGCAATTTTTCAAAGAAAAACAAAAAAAAGAAAGCATATATATTATTTTACAGAGCACATTGTATTTTCTGAAAATCAACAGGTTATACAATACTTGGGTTATGTAAACCTGCGTAACCCTTCCTAACCAATGGTTATCCTGGGATTTCTTTGTAATATGCACGAACAGTAAAGAAAATGTTGGACACTTAACTAGCTCCTAATCTGTATATTGCTACCACATCACGCCAAGATTTTGCATCACAAAATGCATCACCTCCTCCCATGCTCGTCTCCGGGACTTTTCCAGAGCCTCTCCAATCTTATGGAACTCCTTACCCCAATCTGTTTGATTATCTCCTACACTATTAGCTTTTAGATGACCCCTGAGAAAACCCTTCTCTTCAGAGAAGCCTATCCTATCCACACCTAACAACTGAATTTTAATTTTCTTCATCTGATCATCCCCCACAACTATTACCTTTTGTTCCACTTGACCCTCCCTTCTAGATTGTAAGCTCTACGAGCAGGGCCCTCTGATTCCTCCTGTATTGAATTGTATAGTAACTGTAACGTCTACCTTCATGTTGAAAAGTGCTGTGCAAACTGTTGCGCTATATAAATCCTGTATAATAATAATGTTTATTTCAGGCACATTTGTCATGCAGTATTGTGCTTGTTTTCAGGGGAAAGAGACCACCTACTGCAATAAAATGCATGTAAAACACACACGTGTATTTTGTGCTCATGCATGTTATTTGCAATGTTCTATTCGATTAATTGCAGCAAAAAGACTAAAGTTTGAATGGGGGGCCTAAAGCGGAGAACACTATTGAAATACTGTATAATTCACTGTAACAGGAAACTAAAACTTGCTGGGTATGCAATGTGGAAATCACAAGATTGTCTGAACAGAATTACAAACAGGTAAACCTCTATTTTACAGATCTAATGACCAGTAATCATATTGGCTACAGTTGAAGGTACAAAACTGCTTCAGGAAGTCAGGGCCGTAACTTCACATATCTTTCCTAATGTACAAGCGAACATTAACACACACATTTGATAACAAGCGAACAGACTTAATTTAATAACAACATGCAAAGAGAAAATATGGTCAGTGACACATGGCAAATAGATAGATGCAGTGAAATGTCAAGGTATCTAAAAACAATTCTCAGTAAAGCTACATTTACACCTATTTGTTTTAGGTCAGTACCCTGTAAAAAAATAAAATAAAAAAAAAAAAGCTTTCTGCGTGTTTGGAGCAGTTACCGGCTAGTACATCATTCATGGGGCTGAATAGTGGCACATGTATAATATGTGTTACAGCACAACACCGCACTGTAATCACACCGCACAAAACACGGTGTAAATGTAGTTAGTAATTCAACTAGACCTGTTCTGTAATGCTGAAGATGTTTTGTAGCTTATTCATGCCATTTCCTCAGTTCCCAGGGTGTCAGGAAGATACCCCAGAATTTAAACCCACGCCTTAAGAGACCTGTCCTGGACAACCTAAAGAGAAGCTCCAGTCATTTCTGTGTTTATTAAAGAGGAAGTAAACCCTGATGGGTTTACTTCCTCTTTATTTCCCTGCAAATGTAAAGTATAATGGACTACTTACTATGCCTCGCATAGTAGTCCATTATGTGTCACTTACCTGACACAGGAGCCAGCGAAGTCACCGCTGTCCCCTTGTGTACGGAGCCTCCATCTTTTTGGTGCGTCTCGCTGCTCCGGTGCTGTCATTCGACGGAGCCGCGATGACGTCACTCCCGTGCATGCGCACGGGAGCCGCCCCTCGCGGCATATCGCCGTTAACGTAGACAGCGGTGCCTGTCTTTTGGCAAATATCTCCTAAACCGTGCAGGTTTAGAAGATATTTCTTCGACCTACAGGTAAGCCTTGATCTAGGCATACCTGTAGGTCAAAGTGGTTTGTAAGGTTTTACAACAACTTTAAAAGTCAGTAGCTACAAAAACTGGAGCTGCTGACTTAAAAAAAAAAAAAAAAAGAAAAAAAGACACTCACCTGTCCCAAGATCCAACGATGTACTTACCCTAGCCGTCCCTTCTCTCCAACTTCTGTCTCCAGCAATGGCATCCCAACTGTGGGCACCCGGGTGTGACAGCTTGCAGCTTTACAACAGGGTGCCCGCCTCGCTACGCATTGTGAATGGTCCTGCAGTCTTCTGGGACCTGTGAGGGGATGGGGAGGGATGGGGAGAGGAGAATTTTTAGTCGATCCAAGCGGTAATGGGAGCGGATACCTGTCAAAACTAGGTTGACCCCCCCCCCCACAAAAAAAAAGGCCCCCTTTTCGGTTTAGCTCCAGTTTAAAGATGTCCTTGTTCTTGGACAATCAACATCTACACATTCCATGGTGGTTGGATTTAAGCAGGCCAAAAATTATGCGATTTCAGAAATCACTTGATTTCCCCCACCAAAAATCTGTGCTGAGGAAGGAATCACTTCCACAGTGCTACTGGGTTCTGCCAGCGGGGAGCATCAGGAGCCTTTCCGACCGGCAGTACACAATGATTACTAGCAGTGATTGCATGTAAAAAATCCAACAGGCTGGTTGTATCCAAGCCGATCGATGGATCAACTTGGGTACAACCAGCCTGCCCATAGATGGATCGAATCTCAGCTGGCCCCTGCTGAAACAACCAAGATTTGATCCATCTATGGCTGACTTAAAGTGGTTGTAAAGGCAAAAAATTTTTTATTTTAATGCATTAAGATTAAAAGCCTTCTGTGTGCAGCAGCTGCCCCAGCACCCCATAATACTCACCTGAGCCCCATCTCTGTCCAGCGATGTCCACAAGTAACTCGGCCATCTGGGAATTTCCCTCCTGATTGGCTGAGACACAGCAGCGGCGCCATTGGCTCCCACTGTTGTCAAAGTCAGTTAGCCAATCAGGGGAGAGAGAGGGGGTGGGGCCGAACCATGTCTCCATGTTTAAATGGACACAGGGAGCTGTGAATCGGCTCAGGTGCCCCCATAGCAAGCTGCTTGTTGTGGGGGCACTTGACAGGAGGAAGGAGCAAGGAGAGCCAAAGAGGGACCGAGAAGAGGAGGATCTGGGCTTCTCTGTGCAAATCCACTGCACAGAGCAGGTAAATATAACATGTTTGTTATGTATATGGAGACGGAAAACAAGACTTTACAATCACTTTAAGGTTTTCTGTAGTGAATAAAAATGCTGGGGTATCTTCCTGACACACATTGGAACTGAGGAAGTGGCTTGGATACCCTACAAAATATATAACAAGTCCAGTTGAATGTGGCAGCCTTCTACTAGGTATACAAAGACATGGATAAATGAGAACCCTCAAAGACAGGGCAACAAAGACAGGGTTGTAATTAAAAAAATTAAAATAAATTTGAAACTGCATGTACATGCATGGATGGATGGATGGCTATTTTCTCTCCAGGTCAGATGTTCTTCATTCATAAGAATAGTGTGAATCAGGAAAAAAATACATTATGGCCATTAGATGGAGCAGGTGACCATAGTAAAGAAGTATTTCTTTCCTATGCTTATCAGCTCCATCTAATGGCCATAATGCAGTATTTTCCTGAGTAAAGAACATCTAGCTTAAAAAATAGCCAAAAAATAGATTTTGCCAACATTTTTATAGAATGAATGCATGCAGTTTTGCAGGATTAATAGTTCTATAACAGGAAAACATACAGATCTGCACAATTAAAAAAAATAAAAAAATAAAAATAACCTAAAATAAAAAAAGACATTTGAAGAATCAGATGAAGAAAATAAATGAGGCCTTTCTATCTTACATCCATGGCAGGCACATGAGAACAAAGCCCTGGGTGCAGCTGATACAGTTCAATGGAGTTCCTTACCTTTGTATCGGTTATACAATTGTTCTAGTTTCTTTTTGTCTACTGTACTTTTCATTGACTCTTTGCAGTACAAGGATGTGTTCTGGAAGTAGTTGTCTGTTGCCAGTTCTAGTTTCCAGTCATTCTGTGTTAAACAGTATATTGCAGTCCTTTCCCCAGCTTGGGTAAATGCCATAAACTGGCGCACCTTGTCCTTCTGAGACGATTTAAGTTTATGCTTTGGGATGCAAAAGAAGCAGCAGAAGTTGTTTGAGCATTGTACTTAGGTTTATTTTATTCATTACAAAGATTTAGGTCTCTTGTTGTGGGCATGCTTCATTTCAGTATTATGCATCATATCAGCATTAGGTGACAAAGCTTTGTTCTTCTGATATTAAAATGCCTTATCTGCAAACTCAAAAGGACAGCATCTATATACGTCTATCAAAAACAAACCAGAGTTTGGTAAAAGCATTATACTACATGGAAAGGCATCGATACACAGCAAAGCACAACACTCACTGCCGCTATCCAGTGCAGGAGAAAAATTATATTTCAAGTAACTTCACCGTATTGTTGGGGGAATTAGGCCTCGTGCACATGAGCGTAATAAAGAAAACTAAAATAAAAACTCCTATCTATGCTGAATCTAATCTAAATCAAGCGTAAAAAAAAAAAAAAAAAAAAAAAAAAAAGCTAGTTTTGGCGTGCAATTATTGTCATTTGTAGGTATATTGCGGTTAGAAGCGTATGAGCGTAAACTCATTCTACTGACCAGAATATTAATTTATTTAAGCCACTAGAATAAATGTATTTATTTTTAACAAGAAATACTAGAATAAATTTACATTCATAAACACGTGTAAATTTTATGTTTCAAGCTCCTCTCCATAGGTAGCTTTGTGCCATTTTTTGCTCTTGACATACGTATCTAAACTCTCGATGTGCACAGGCACATAGGCTAACAATAAACTGAGTTTAGAAGAGATATACAGTGGTGTGAAAAAGTGTTTGCCCCTTCCTCATTTCCTGTTCCTTTGCATGTTTGTCACACTTAAGTGTTTCGGAACATCAAACCAATTTAAACAATAGTCAAGGACAACACAAGTAAACACAAAATGCAATTTGTAAATGAAGGTGTTTATTATTAAAGGTGAAAAAAAATCCAAACCATCATGGCCCTGTGTGAAAAAGTGATTGCCCCCCTTGTTAAAACATACTATAACTGTGGTTGTCCACACCTGAGTTCAATTTCTCTAGCCACACCCAGGCCTGATTATTGCCACACCTGTTCACAATCAAGGCATCACTTAAATAGGAGCTGCTTGACACAGTAAGGTCCACCAGAAGATCCTTAAAAGCTACACATCATGCCGAGACCCAAAGAAATTCAGGAACAATTGAGAAAGAAAGTAATTGAGATCTATCAGTCTGGAAAGGGTTATAAAGCCATTTCCAAAGCTTTGGGAATCCAGCGAACCACAGTGAGAGCCATTATCCACAAATGGCGAAGACATGGAACAGTGGTGAACCTTCCCAGGAGTGGCCGGCCGCCCAAAATTACCCCAAGAGCGCAGCGACGACTCATCCAAGAGGTCACAAAAGACCCCACAACAACGTCCAAGGAACTGCAGGCCTCACTTGCCTCAGTTAAGGTCAGCGTTCATGCCTCCACCATCAGGAAAAGACTGGGCAAAAATGGCCTGCATGGGAGAGTTCCAAGGAGAAAACCACTGCTGAGCAAAAAGAACATCAAAGCTCGTCTCAATTTCTCCACAACACATCTTGATGATCCCCAAGACTTTTGGGACAACATTCTGTGGACCGATGAGACAAAAGTGGAACTCTTTGGAAGGTGTGTGTCCAAGTATATCTGGCGTAGAAGGAACACTGCATTTCAGAAAAAGAACATTATACCAACAGTAAAATATAGTGGTGGTAGTGTGATGGTCTGGGGCTGTTTTGCTGCTTCAGGACCTGGAAGACTTGCCGTGATAAAAGGAACTATGAATTCTGCTGTCTACCAAGAGATCCTGAAGGAGAATGTCCGACCATCTGTTCGTGTACTCAAGCTGAAACGAACTTGGGTTCTGCAGCAGGACAATGATCCTAAACACACCAGCAAGTCCACCACCGAATGGCTGAAGAAAAACAAAATGAAGACTTTGGAGTGGCCTAGCCAAAGTCCTGACCTGAATCCTATTGAGATGTTGTGGTATGACCTTAAAAAGGCCGTTCATGCTCGAAAACCCTCTAATGTAACTGAATTAGGACAATTCTGCAAAGATGAGTGGGCCAAAATTCCTCCAGGACGCTGTAAAAGCCTCATTGCACGTTATCGCAAACGCTTGGTTGCAGTTGTTGCTGCTAAGGGTGGCCCAACCAGTTATTAGGTTTAGGGGGCAATCACTTTTTCACACAGGGCCATGATGGTTTGGATTTTTTTTCACCTTTAATAATAAACACCTTCATTTACAAATTGCATTTTGTGTTTACTTGTGTTGTCCTTGACTATTGTTTAAATTGGTTTGATGTTCCGAAACACTTAAGTGTGACAAACATGCAAAGGAACAGGAAATGAGGAAGGGGGCAAACGCTTTTTCACACCACTGTACATCTATATCTATACACACATACAATTATATATATATATATTATACATACATGCGTACATACATACATACACACACACGCGTACATACACACATATACATATATATATACATATATACATACACACACACACACACACAGTTGTGCTCAACAGTGTGCTTACCCTGGCAGAAATCTTGAAATTTTGCCATTAATATTGAAAATATGACTGATCATGCCAAAAAAAAAAAAAAAAAAAAAAACTGTCTTTTATTTAAGGACAGTGATCATATGAAGCCACTTAATAACAGAAATCACTCAAATGGCCCTGATCAAAAAAGTTTACATACCCTGGACTGTTTGGCCTTGGTACAGACACAGAAGGTGACACACACAGGTTAAAATGCCAATTAAAAGGTTAATTTCTCACACCTGAGGCTTTTTAAATTGCAATTAGTGTCTGTGTATAAATAGTCAATGAGTTTGTTAGGTCTCACACCGATGCACTGAGCAGGCTAGACACCGAGCCATGAGAATAAGAAAAAAAAAAACGGTCAAAAGACCTGCATAACAAGGTAATGGAACTTTATAAAGATGGAAACAGATATAAAAATAAATATCCAAAGCCTTGAAAATGCCAGTCGACGATACGTTAACAAAAATTAGCTGCTTGGTCAAGTTGCCAGAAAGAAGCCTTTACTGTGCCGATGTCACAAAATAAGCCCAGTGAGGCATGTCAAAGTGTTGCTGGGTATATTGTAACTGGGCTTTTTTTTGTGGCATTGACGCAGTAAAGGCTTCTTTCTGGCAACTCGACCATGTAGCTTATTTTTGTTCAAGTATTGTCGTATTGTGCCCCGTAAAAACAACCCCACTGTCTTTTTCCAGAGCAGCCTATATTTCTCCTGGCAGTTGTGGCTGCAAACGTTCTTGGTCTACCTAACATTGGCTTGGTATCAAGAGATCCCAGAAGTTTCCACTTCTTAGTGAACAGTACTGCCTGGCATTTTCAAGGCTTTTGATATATTTTTGTTATCCCTTTCCATCTTTATAAAGTTCCGTTACCTTGTTATGCAGGTCTTTTGACAGTTTTTTTTCTGCTCCCTTGTGGTTCAGTATCTAGCCTGGTCAGTGCATCCATGCCAGAACTAACAAACTCATTGGCTATTTATACACAGACACTAACTTACAACTTAAAAAGCCTCAGATGGGAAATTAACCTTTAAGTGCCATTTTAACCTGTGTGTCACCTGTACCAAGGCCAAACTTTCCAGGGTATGTACACTTTTGATCAGGGCCATTTGGGTGATTTCTCTTATTGTTATAATTTAAAAAGGAGCCAAACAGCTATGTAATAATAAATGGCTTCAAATGATCACTATCCTTAAATGAAAGAAATGTTTTTGTCATGATCAGTCATATATCAATGCCAACATTTCAAGATTTCTGCCGGGGTATGCAAACTTTTGAGCACAAGTGTGTGTGTGTGTGTGTGTGTGTGTGTGTGTGTGTGTGTGTGTGTGTGTGTGTGTGTGTGTGTGTGTGTGTGTGTGTGTATGTATGTATGTATGTATGTATGTGTATATATATATATATATATATATATATATATATATATATATATATATATATATATATATATATACATATACATATACATACACACATACATATACACACACACAGGACACCTATAAAAACATTGTTTTTTTTACGCCCATGTGCATGAGGCCTTAAGCTCAGTTAGAAAAAGTACCTAAAAATTTGAAACTTCTTCTAAAAAAAAAAAAAAAAAAGCCAATTTCAGTATGCCCTCCCTGCTACAGACTGGTGTTTTTGTTTTCGAAAGCAAAGGAGGGCGATACCAAGGTACCTGCTGTATGAACTTACCATTTGCATCAGCATAATGCCCAACAAGAAAATACCAACTTATTGATTTTAAGCATGTTGAAAATAAGAGGTAGTCACACAGAAACTGCACAGAACTGTTCCAGCAACATAAATCCCAATTGATGTCCCAGTGCAAATAATTGAAACATGTTTAGGGCTCATTCACATGGGCGCAGAGGCCTGTACAGCTTGCAGAAGGGTGGTGTTTATGCACCTGCGAGACATTGGTGTTTGCTACAGCTTTGGCTAGCAGCCTGTTAAAAAAAAAAAATCAAAAAAAAAAAAAAATCAATGACAGGCTGACATATGCAGCGCTGTACAGATCTTCCCAAACAGCCAATCATTTACATCTGTTTAGATGCACAGCCCTTGATGCAGTCTGCTGTGTCTGTCAGCCTGTCACTGATTTTTTAACGGGCAGCTGTATCTGCATGATGTACGAACCTCTGCAACTGGGTGTAAGAGCCCTTCATGTGCATTAAACCCATGAGTGGTTAAAGTCTTGGTGTTGGTTTACTTACCAGACACACTGTGTACAATTTGCTGTGTTCAGATTCATAATTGATATGGATCTGAACGCAGCAGTAATTTATAATACGGACCCATTCACATTGGTCTTATTTGGTTTACAACATTTAGTTGCATAAACCAAACTAGAAAAAAATAAAAATAAATCTGTGCTCCAAAAAAAGTAAAAAAATAAAATCTGTGCTCATGGTCATTGTCTTTTTTGATCAAGTCCATATTTGTTTGATCATTTTGACTAGGCAATACTCTTATACCTGTGGGTTACCCTCCCATGGGCCGGTAGGCTTTGACAGACCAATGATCTCTCCCTTCAACCACATTTGCATGTTATATTTACCCATTGGGGCAAGTAAGAATCTTTGATATGTGATGTTTGAGTTCCCCAACCCATATAGGCTAAAACATACAATACTATACATGAGGCATGTTCCGATACCTATATGGATGTATTATGTAATAATGTTGTGCTTTGACCTGTACCAATATTTGATCTCTATATTGTTTTGACTTTTGTTTTTTCTTCTTGTAGATTTGTTTTTTAATATTATGAATAGGCTCTTCTAATATACTAAACCTTATTAGCCCTGAAGAAGTGGGGCACCCGCGAAACGCATTGACCTTTTCAAAGGATTGCTGCGCCTATTACTTGAATGTACTTGTATATAATTATGCTTGTCTTTTTAATTGTATGAAATGACTGGCAGGGGGCGGGCTGATTTAAAGGGAGCTGGGGCTGCTTTAGAAAACAATAAAAAAAAGTTAAATTTTAACCACTGGACAATTTTGCTGCATCCTAAATGTCTTTATTATTACATAAACAGTGGGACTTTAACCACTTCAGCTCAGAAGATTCATGATCAGTCCACTTTTTGCTATTTAGCACTGCACTGTCATGCAATGTCGTACGCATTTATTCGATTTTTCCCCCCACAAATAGAGCTTTCATTTGGTGGTATTGGATTATTTTTTGCTCTTTAAACAAAAAAAAAAAAAAGAGCATACATTTTGAAAAAAAAACAAAAAAAAAAAACAATATTTTCTACTTTCTGTTATACAACATATCCAATAAAACACTTTAAATATCAAATTTCTTCATACATTTGGCCAAAATGTATTCTGCTACATGTCTTTGGTAAAAAAAAAAAATCCCAATGGTTTGCATGAAAGTTATAGCGACTAAAAACTGTCAGATATATACTGAAATTTTTATTTTAGTTTTTTATACTAGTAATGGCGGTGATCAGCGCACTTATAGTGGGATGGCAGACAATCTGACACTAACTGACACTTTGTGGGAACTGGCTAACTGCCACTGACATCTCCAGTGACACTAATACAGCGATCCATGCTAATAATATTACGTTGACACTGTACTAATGACACTAGCTGGGAAGGGGATAACATCTGGGGCAAAGGGTTAAATGGGTGTGGAGCAATGTTTACTATGTGTAATGTGTGCCGATTTTACTTAGCAATGTGCCAGTTTCTGTTTCCTGCTTTGCAGGGAAACAAGAACTGGCACATCGCTGCTGACAGAGAGATCTGTGTTGTTTACATACACAAAGCTCTCTCCAGTTATTCGCTATGAGGATCGTGGGTCCTGGCCATAAATCATTGGCTGGGAACCACTGATCAGCATGTGCTGCAGCCAGTGACAGCACAGCCGGGCGGGCGCCTGCGCCCTACCCAGAAATGCAGTAACACTACAGTGCGCGGTCACCAAGTGGTTAAAGAGCTGCGATACATTTAAAGTGTTATTAAACCCTCAGTTGTTTAGGCACTTTTAGCAGCTGATTTAATCACTTACTAAGTATGCAGCTTCTTTATCTTATTTCCCTTGTCCATGTTCCAGTTTAAAGTGGCTGTAAAGTCAAAGAAAGATTACTGCCAGCCCCTCTGTTCTACCAAGCCATACTACAGAGTGTACATGTTTGTAGAAAATGATGCCTCTAAATACCTTATTTCAGATTGTTTCTGTGTGGTCACGTGACCTCCGTCCGCTCTCCTCCCCAGATATAAGGCTAAAGCGGGAGGGGCTGAGATCCCCTCCAACGTCAGCCGGGAGGTCACGTGACCGATGTGCTGTCCGCTCAGGTCCCCCCCCTGCAGCCCTCAGATCAGGGGAGGAGAGAGGCTGGAGGTCATGTGACCAGCCAGAAACTATCTGAAATAAGGTATTTACAGGCACAATTTTATACAAACATGTACACACTGTAGTATAGCTTAGAAGAACAGAGGGGCTGGCAGTAATCCTTCTTTGACTTTACTGCCAGCTACAAATAGCGGCAGGAGGGGAGGGGCGGGGAAGAGATCGCTCACACACAGGAGCTGACAGGCAGGGGGAGAGGGAGAAGAGAGGAGAGCAGCGGGATGATGAAGGAACATAAACTGATGGTATCATTAGCCATGATTACCGTGGTCAGTCTACATAGGGGGGCACAGGAACAGGCAGGATCAACCACGATTTTTACAGCATAGAACGGGACAGATTAGACAGCACAAGCACTATGCTGTTTAACCTGCTATAAGGGAACAGTTTTTTTTTTGGGTTACAACCTCTTTAAGATGGTACCATGACTGCTGTCCCAGGTTGTCTCCTTTCTCTTGCAGCATCCTATGGAGTCACCTTTGCACCTTTTCAGGGACTAGAGTTGTATCTCCCTACACTGTGTGCATCAATAAAAACACACAGCCCTGTAGTCTAGGATGCCAAGGAATTCCCCTACTCTTCCCTCCCCACCCCCCCTATCCAAGCCTGCACAGTCCACAATTAGGCTCCATGCACACTGGAGCTTAATACTAGTTTTTGGAAGTATTTAGGTAAAAGACCACCAACTCATTCCCACAACTGTAATAAATGTTATAAAGAACCATATTAATGGAATTTTTCTAGGTAATCAATCGCCGCTTCCTACGTGCCCTCTAATGTAAATAAACGATAGGCCTAGAAGCCGGGTTCTGCTTGGAATGACAAGTGCTTATATCTCCTTTCAGAGGCCTGTCAGGTATAAAATCATTGTTCAGCATTTCCTTTCCAACAGCTTTGTGAAAAAAGAGCGACTTCTTCCAATCAGCGGTATTCTAATGACATTGATCAAACAGCGAAGGGCAACTAGACTTTACTGCAACCTCACTATAGGTTTCTGGGAAAGCATTAAAAGTAGACCTTATTTAGCAGAAATGTAGAACGGTTAGACCCAATGGCAGGTTTTTATTGCTACGTCTATGCCTGTTTATATGTATTATCTGAACCTTCTTTTCCAGGGTCAGTGGTCACCAAGACACATACACCAATTAAAAATTAAATTTCAGTACAGAGGGAAGGGTTAAATCTCTGGGCAGCTATATATATATATATATATATATATATATATATATATATAAAAAAAGATCAATAATTGGATTTAAATGCCTGACTTTTACTTGAGTTCTATAGTACAGCAACACTCAGACTGGGAGAGAGAGGGGCAGTAACTGGGGCCAATCAGATTTTCTGCATGCAGGTGGGCTAACAAGAAACATGTTAAAGCGGAGTTCCACCCGCTCCGATGCCACAATTGGCACCTTTCTGGGGGGAACAGGTACCTGTTTTTGACAGGTATCCGTTCCCCACTTCCAAAAGATCTTGCTGCGGCGATCACTTGAAAGTTCGGCCCCCCCACCTCCTTCCTCCGCCACCGCCTTTTAGCAAGTGCAGCTCGCTTCGCGCATGCACATTAGGGAACCAGTTGTGAAGCCAAAAGGCTTCCCTGTTGGTTCCCCTTATCACGAATGGCGGCGGTAGCACCCTGAGAGATGATGGAAACATCAGACATCGCTGGATTCCAGGACAGGTAAGTGTCCTAATATTAAAAGACTTCATTTTTTTGCTGGGGAGGGGGGCGGAACTCCGCTTTAATAGCAGACAACAGCTTTTATATATATAAGACTTTTGAATCCTCATCTGGTTAATGCTTTCTGCTGTATTCCACTCATTTCTACCATTAGACACAATGGTTACAATAACTGGAAGTGAGGGAAAAAGTGATTGTAGTGCGCTTTGAGATCGCAGCGATTCTGACGCAATCCCAAAATGCCCAGGTGTAAATGGAGCCTTATGCCGCGTACACACGATCGGAATTCCAGCCAGAAAAAGACCGATGAGAACTTTTCATCGGAAAATGCGACCGTGTGTAGGCTCCATCGGAATTTTGCTGGCCGAATTTCCGCCAGCAAAGAATTGAGAGCATGTTCTCAATTTTTCAGACGGAAAAGGTTTCTATCGGAAATTCCGATCGTCTGTAGGAAATTCTGACGTGCAAAATTCCTACGCATGCTCGGAAACAATTCGACCCATGCTCCGAAGCATGGAACTCGGCTCGTTGTAGTGTTGTACGTCACCGCGTTCTTGACGGTCGGAATTTGGTGTGACCATGTGTAGGCAAGACAGTTTGAGCGGAATCCCGTCGGGAAAACCGTCAGAGCTTTTACCGACGAGAATTCCGATCGTGTGTACGCGGCATAAGGCTCTGCTGCTTCTGACTGTCAATCTCAGATTTAACAATGTCAGTACTGTGCTTCTCACTGGTCTCCCTGATGGATGGCTTGGCTCTGACAAGTCAGCAAACTGGTACTTGGCCTATTCAGGTCAAAGCAACCTATCGCCATCATATCCTTTCCTTCACTCCCCACTGTTCAGAATAACCAGTGGAAGGCAATCCATGGTACTTCTAGGTACAGACATTCACTCAAAAGAAAGGGCAATATAATGTATACATGTCCAGAAAGGACTGCATTCAAGGGATCCTTCGCTTTATAGGCTTAAGGGGCTCATTTAGATTTGAGCTCAAAAAAGCTATTACAGGCGTGTGAGCTTTTTTTTCTGCCTCTAAATGCCCCTCCATGTCATCCTATGTGTCCATGCACACTACAGTGCCTTGAAAAACTATTCATACCCCTTGAAATTTTCCACATTTTGTCATGTTACAACCAAAAACATAAATGTATTTTATTGGGATTTTATGTGATGGATGGATGGATGGATGGATGGAGAGCATCTGTGAACAGCAAATTTTCAAGTCTTGCCACAGATTCTCAGTTGAATTTAGGTCTGGACTTTGACTGGGACATTCTAACACATAAATATGCTTTAATCTAAACCATTCCATTGTAGCTCTGGCTGTATGTTTAGGGTCGTTGTCCTGCCGGGAGGTGAACCTCCACCACAGTCTCAAGTCTTTTGCAGATTCTAACAGGCTTTCTTCTAAGATTGCCCTGAATTTGTCTCCATCCATCTTCCGATCAACTGTGACCAGCTTCCCTGTCCCTGCTGAAGAAAATAATCCCCGCAACATGATGCTGCCACCACCATGTTTCACAGTGGGGATGGTGTGTTCAGGGTGATGTGCAGTGTTAGTTTTCCGCCACACACAGCGTTTTGCTTTGAGGCCAAAAAGTACAATTTTGGTCTCATCTTAAATTACACACAGGTGGACTCTATTTACAAATTAGGTGACTTCTGAAGGCAATTGGTTCCACTCAATTTTAGTTGGGGGTATCAGAGTAAAAGGGGCTGAATAAAATTGCACACCACACCTTTCACATATTTATTTGCTTCAACAAAGTATTAGTTTAATGGTGTGCACACTTATGCAACCATACTATTTGCAAAAGACAGGCATCGCTGTCTATGGCGCATGAGCGTGCCATTGCTAACGGCGATCATGCATGGAAGTGACATCATCGCAGCTCCGGCCAATCACAGTGCCGGAGCCGCGATTCCCGCAAGGAAGAGGGGACAGCGGTGACATCGCAGGCTCCTGTGTCAGGTAAGTGACACATAATGGGCTACTAAGCGATGCAGCCGATTATGCTTTACCTTTGCAGGGAAACAAATAGGAAGTAAAAGCCATCAGGGTTTACTTCCTCTTTAAAGGTGGAAAAAGTTCTGAAATGATTTATCTTTGTCTCATTTTTTTACATCACAGAAACCTGACATTTTAACAGGGTGTGTATACTTTTTATATCCACTGTATGTCCCACTTTGTGTTGGTCTATCACATAAAAAACCAATAAAATACATTTAGGTTTTTGGTTGTAACATGACAAAATGTGGAAAATTTCAAGGGATGTGAATACTTTTTCAAGGCACGGTATAGGCATTTACAGGAGTTTAGAGGCAGAAAAATAAATTAAAAAAAAGCACACCAAAGCCGCGGTCAGGAGAGGAGCTTTTGAGCATAAAATGCTCAAAAGTGCCAAATACCAAGTTAACACTAGGCCCGTTCATGTGTTAATACATTCTAATCAGAATGAATGGATGAACATTCTGGCCAATAGAAAACAATAATGCCAGACGCATGAACGCGCATGAGAAATTGCACCTTTTACCCGCGTTTTTCTCCTGCTAAGTTCAAGAGAAAGGGAGTCTAAGGCTTAATATACACGGGATGTTTTACAACCTCTACGGAATGATTTAACTTGACAGATAGTAACTGACATTTAAAAAACATCAGTTTCGCCACGTTTAGGCCCCTTTCACACTGGGGCGTTTTTCAGGCTAAAAATAGCCCCTGTACAGCGCCTGAAAAAATCTGGCCCCATACACTCCAGTCAAAAAAAGATCTGCTAGCAGCATCTTTGGAGCAGTGAAGGAGCGGTGTATTCACCGCTCCTATACTGCTCCTACCCATTGAAATCAATGGGACACCGCGGTAATACCGCGGCAATACCGCCGCAAAAGCGCTGCTGCGGCGGCGCTTTGCGGGGGGTTTTAACCCTTTTTCGGCCGCTAGCGGGGGGTTAAAACCACACCGCTAGCGGCCGAATACCGCTGCTAAAACGACGGTAAAGCAGCGCTAAATATAGCGCTGCTTTACCGTCGCCGCCGCTCCCGCCCCAGTGTGAAAGGGGCCTTGCATAACGCGTTTGAAGTGTTTTTTTTTTTCCAAATAGTCAAAGACGCTGCTAAACGCGAGTTACAGCATTTACAAGCGGTTACAGGCCTTTGTCGTTTCAAATGCCTCTGAAAATTGCGTTCCAAAAAATGCTTTTAAACTCAACTGTACATGTACTGATAAGATAACAGAGGAGAGTTCAGGGGCAGCTGAAAAAAAATGCCCAACTTCTCCTAAATGTCCATTTACCAGCAGCAGTGTTAATGAGACCTTATACAACTTCAAGGCATATACACGGGACGTTTTTACAACCTCTCCTGAACGATTTTACTTGACAGATAGTAACGCACGTTTAAAACGTCAGTTTTGACGCGTTTATCTGCATTTTGCATCATTTGCGTTTAGAAGTGTTTGAAAAAGAAAAACTTATTTTTTTCAAAATAGCCAAAAAAAAAACGCAATTGAACGCGATTTATCGCGATTAGCCTTGTTTAGCGTTTGAAATGCCTCTAAACTCTGCATCTTTACTCATTTTTTTGCTTTCCAAAAAAGCCCTCTAAACTCAACTGCCTATAAACGACCCTGAGTACATGTACTTATAAGATAACAGAGGGGAGTTAGGCCTCTTTCAGACGAGGCGGATCCGCTTGCACGGAGTCCGCCTCTGTCCGCCGGCTCAGCAGGAGATCTCTCCGTTTATCTCCACTGAGCCGGCGGATGACAAGTCCCTCTCTGCTCACTGAGCGGGGAGGGGCTTGTCGAGCGCCGTTGGTCTCTATGGAGAGATCGGATGAAAACAGACAGCGTGTCCGTTTTCTTCAGATCTCACCCGATCCGATAGCGACAGATCTGGGCGTAGAGCCATCCGTCTTCTTTTGGCGGATCGGACCGGGTCGGATTAACCACTTCAGCCCCGGACCAATTGTCAGCGGACATGTCTCCGCTGACATCCGTCGCTCCATAGACTAGCATAGAGTGCCCATTCAGGTCCGCTATCAAAACTGACAGGCGGACCTGAACGGTCCGTCAGTGTGAAAGGGGCCTTAAGGAGCAGTTGAAAAAAATGCCCAAATTATCTTAATCATGTACACGGTATGTTTTTACAACCGCTCCTGAATGATTTAACTTGACAGAGTAGTAAGCGCGGGGAGAGGTTTGACAGATAGTAACCAGCGGCGATCGGGTCCGCTGGTCCCGGGCCGTGGTCACGGAGCTCCCGACCGGGTCGCGAGCGTGCCGCTCAGTTCTGCCACATTTGCGTTTAGAAGCGTTTCTTTTTTTTTTTTTTTTTTTTAAATGGCCATCTTTTTTTTTTTTTAAATGGCCAAAAACAAAAAAGGCCTATAAAGGAAACGCGTTTAGCGTCTGAAACGTCGGCGTCTGAACTCATTTTTTTGCCTTCAAAAAAAGGCCTGTAAACGCAACTGCCACATAAGATAATATTGAATGAGTTCAGGTGTGTTGTGCAGAAGCAGTGTACATGAGGCCTTACCCCCATATGTACAAGGCTACGATATATTGAACCGTTAATGGGCAGGCTGAATGTACCAAGTTAATCGATCAAACAACTTGGATACAACCAGCCTACCAGATTCTCTTACAATTATATAGCAGCCGCTAGCGATAATAACCATCCTCTCCCACCGGGAGAAGACAATTGCTCATCAGGATGGATTTCCGAATCACTGTCTGTATTGATGGGGGAAATTGAGCGAAATTGATCCTGTGTAAGTTCACCTTACAGATTTTCTGTAAAGGTGAACTTATACTTCAATTGAACACGCCGAAGTTAGAAGCTGATTGGTTTTTATGCAGATCTGCACCAGATTCTGCACGCTCCAGTTTTCATAAATCAACCCAAGTATGTCATCACGTGCAGTGCATTGTACGTGTAGCGTCAATATGCGCCTGTGACATGAAGCACCTAAGAAAGGCAGCAGTGCTGGATCATTTGCAGAGCAGGACAGGACCCAGCTGAAGTATTATACCTTATACATGCTCCCCTAGACAAAAAGAACATTTGACCCTTGCAGTAGGGCCCATGTTGCCAGATTCTTGGAGTACTGCTTTAATGCATAATGTAAGGGCTTGTTCACCTCATCCCGCACGCTAAACAAATGCAAGGCAACACTTACTTTACTGAAATGTCACAAAATGGTGACATGCGTTCTGATGAGCTACGCTGTGTAAAAATGCAGACATGCTGCATTTTTTTTTACAGAGTACACCATTGCGCAATCTTTTTTTTGTGTGTCCTGGCATTGAGCCCGAGTTGTTCTATGCAGGTCAACTGACATGATGTGAACGAGCCCCGACCTGTTGTGAATGAACCCTTACTGCTCATTCACAAGGGGGCTCAGCCCCATATAATGTGAAGGGCCGTTTGTTTACTTCTCTGTGCTAGCGCTGACCTGTTTGCAGGCAGCCCATCCTGGTGAGTTTACATGCGTGGGTTGTACAGACTCACCTGCACAGCTGAGTATGTTAGGTACGCAGGGACCTGGACGCAAATCTCATGCATCCAGATTCATGCCACCATCCTGCCAAACTCAGTGGTGTGGGTGAGTCCGTACCGTCGGGGCGTGTCCATTCACTAATATGGGCTGCCTACACACTACTCAGTGCTAGAACAGAAAAGTAAACAAAGGGCTGTTCACGCTATATGGAGCTGAGCACCCATGTGACCGAGTCATAAAACCTAACTGTCAGGAAGACTTCACATGGCATTTTATCTTTTATTTTGATGATGAAAAATAATAATGCTTATTCATTTAAAAAAAAAGTAAAGTAATGCTAATTAATAAGAAAACAACGCAATTATGTTGCCTATAAAAAAAAAAAAAAAAACGGGTTTATGCTTTGCAGATTACCGGTTTACTTCACTGATTCAATTGGTCAACATAGGTAACAACTACACGATTGTTCCCATTTTCCTTTTCCTATAAATAACACCTATAGGTGTGACCATTCTGGAAAGTCCTCATTGGGGTAGATTTACTAAAACTCAAGAGTGCAAGTCTGGAGCATCTGTGCATGGTAGCCAATCAGCTTCAGTTTGTTCAATTAACCACTTGCCAACCGCCTAATCGGGAATGTACATCATGATTTTGACATTAAATACCATTGTTTTTTTTGGGGAGTTTTAGGTTGATTGGGTTTTTTATTTTTATTTTTTGGATGAGGTGGGGGTGGTGGGTTCTAAATATTGTATAGAAGGGTTTATTAGATAAACAATATAATTGAGAAAAGTGATTTAAGGTAGAAGAGCAAAAATAAAAGTGTATATAAACAGTTTACGTCTTTGTTTTTACATATCTTTTTGTAAAGTATTGTATGGTTTGTCCTAAATGTAAATTTTTTTAAAATGTAATAAAAATTGAATTATAAAAAAAATAACATTGCTATGGCAGCAGCTAGCTGCCATAACCCCGGTATTTTTTTTTCCCTTAGGTGGCCAGCTTTCAGATAAAAGCTGTCCCATCGGCAGGTTCGCCACGAGATCACTTTTATAGGCGGCGACTTTCTGGTCAATTTTGAGCTTACCGGAGTCGTCTGTAAGTTTAGAACCGATCTGATGCAGCCGATAGCTAGGCAGAAAGTCGAGTGAGGGCAAGATAGCCCTCGGCTCTAAGACCTTGGAGGACTGGAGTGACCTCTGTCGTCACTTCCGGTCCTCGGACAGATCGACAGGATTTTTTGCTTTTAAAGGTTATCTCTCAATAAAGAGGCCTTGTCATGCTTATTTCTATTACAAGGGATGTTTACAATCCTAGTAAGACCCCTTGCACGCTCAGGCAGTTTTAAGGCGTTTTAGCTCTAGAAATAGAGCCTGTAAAGTGCCTGAAAACTGCCTCCCATGCCGCCTTTCACACTGGGGTGGTGCGCTTGCGGGATGTTATGAAAAGTCCTGCAAGCAGCATCTTTTGGGCGGTTTTGGAGCGCTCCCAAAACACCCCTGCCCAGTGCAATGAATGGGCAGCGCCTAATAAGGGTTTTGGTAACGCCCCAAACACAGGCATTTTTAACCCCCTCTTTGAGGTTAAAAGTGCCCCGCTATCGGCTGAAAAGCGCAGCTAAAACAAGCGGTGCTTTACCGCTAACACACGGGCGGCCCCAGTGTGAAAGGGGTCTAGGACTCCATGCACACTGGGCTTACAAAAACTATAGAGCATTTTTTCGTACAAAATTAAAACAAGTTTAGGAGAGATATGCCTGTAATCATCCTAATGTATGGACACATAGGATAACATTGAGTTGCTTCTACAGGCAGAATACAGGACTCCTGTAGAAGCAGCGATTTTTAACCGCCTGAGATCTGCGCCATAGCCAAATGACGGCTACAGCGCGGATCTGTTGTGCCGGGACTACGTCTATTGACGTCATCCCGGCAACGAGCTGCCTGCGCGCCCCTGAAGGGCGCGCGCGGCACGCTCTGTGATCCGCGAGTCTGTGAGACTCGCTGGATCACAGATCCGAGTAAGGGGTCGATCCCGACCCCTTACCACGTGATCAGCTGTCAGCCAATGACAGCTGATCATGTGACAGTAACAGAGCCGGTAATCGGCTTTTTTTCCTGCTCGCGCTGACAGCGTGAGGAGAAAAAAAAAAAAGCAGATCACCGGCGGCAGTGAGAGGGACATCAGTCCCTCTCACTGCAATATGCCCAGGGTCCATGGTGTCCAACCTGTGCTAATAAAAGTGCCCACAGTGCCATCTGTCAGTGCCCACAGTGCCATCTGTCAGTGCCCACAGTGCCATCTGTCAGTGCCCACAGTGCCAGTGCTGCACATCAGTGTCACCTACCAGTGCTCATCAGTGTCCCCTACCAGTGCTCATCAGTGTCCCCTACCAGTGCCCAGTGCCACCTATCAGTGCCCATCAGTGCCATCTATCAGTGCCCATCAGTGCCCTCTATCAGTGCCCATCCATGCCACCCATCCGTGCCCATCAGTGCCATCTTTGCTGTGCCCATCAGTACCGACTTATCTGTCCCCACCAGTGAAGCCTATCAGTGCAGCCTATCAGTGCAGCCTATCAGTGCCCACCAGTGCAGCCTATCGGTGCCCACCAGTGCCGCCTCATCAGCGCATATCAATGAAGCAGAAAAATTACCTGTTTGCAAAATTTTATAACAAACTATTAAACATGATTTTATTTTATTTTTTTAATTTTCCATCTTTTTTTATTTGTTTAGCAAAAAATAAAAACCCCAGCTGTGATTAAATACCACCAAAAGAAAGCTCTATTTGTGGGGAAAAAATGGTAAAAATTTCATTTGGGTACAGTGTTGTATGACCGCGCAATTATCATTCCAAGTGCGTCAGCGCCGAAAGCTGAAAATTGGTCTGGTCACGAGGGGGGTTTAAGTGCAAAAGTAATCAGGTGGTTAAGCCAGTATGCATGGAGCTTAATAGAAATAAAAGTGAAAAAATAAATAAAAAGGGACAGTGTAAAAATAAAAAATACAAGGTAAAATAAACAAAACATTTTTTTAAAAGCGCCCCATCCCTCTGAGCTCGCGCGCAGAAGCGAACACATGCGTAAGTTGCGCCCGCATATATAAACAGTGTTCAGGCCACACATGTGAGATATTGCTGCAATCGTTAGAGCGAAAGCGATAATTCTAGTGCAAGACCTCCTCTGTAACTCTAAACAGGTAACCTGCCTATGGAGATATTTAAGGAAGGCAGTTTAGTTCCATTCCATGAGCGTGCGCAATTTTAAAAGCGTGACATGTTAGGTATCTATTTACTTGGTGGAACATCATCTTTCCCATTATACAAAAAAAAAACATGCTAACTTTACTGTTATTTTTATTTTTTTATTATTCACTAAAGTGTATTTTTTTCCCCCAAAAAATTGTGTTTGAAAGACCGCTGCGCAAATACAGTGCGACATAAAATATTGCAACGACCGCCACTTTATTCGCTAGGGTCTCTACTAAAATAAATATGAATAATGTTTGGGGGTTCTGAGTAATTTTCTAGCAAAAAAATAATGATTTTCACTTGTAAACAATAAATGCCAGAAATGGGCCTGGTGATTGGTTTCTATGCAGAGCTGCACCAGATTCTCTCCAGTGTTAGTAAATCTCTTCTATCTACTCCAACCATCACCTTAATAAATACAGTAAGCTTTACTGAAATAACACATCTTAAGGGGCGTCGGTAATAGTCACAGCAACTAATAATAAACGACTAAACTGACCACAAAAATGAAGAGAGTATAAAGACAAGAGACATAGAGAATGAGAACAAGTCGCTCCACCCAGTGATCTCAGCACAGCAAATAACAGCTTATAAAGTGACAGCGATCCCTACCTGTCTGCTCTGACTGGCAACAGCGCTCTTATGTATAATATATACAAACAACCTGGAAGTATAGGATGATGAAGGGGCACAGCCACGTCCTCTACACACACCTACACGGCCTCCCTAAAAAGGCAAAGCTCAGTTTGTGCTCTCAAAATACCAGCAACCCCTCCTCCTGCTGTCACTGCTCTGCCGCCTGCCTGGCCTGTGTCATACGCAACCCCCACCGTCACAGACGATGACTATTTCCAAATCCAAGGACTGCTGCTCTCACAACGATCCTCTTTCCATCACATGATCGTTGCCAGCATTGAAATATAATCACCACCTTAATATTATCATGGCAATGCATCAACAAAGACTTTACTAAAAAAGTGCTGATTAGCGAATAGTGAAGGGCTCATTCACACCAGTCTGCGCGCTAAAATTATAGATTCCCCCCCCCCCCCCCTTCTCTGTGGGGTCAACAGGATGGAATTGTGTCTTTTTGTAACCAGACTAACTATGCTATGTTGTCAAAAGTATTGGGACGCCTGCCTTTACATGGACTTTAATGGCATCCTAGTCTTAAGCTGGATACACATTATACAATTTTATGTAGATTTTTTTTTTCCCCTTCAGATTTACCAAAACCATATAATATGAGGTCAAACCTTTTAGGCCCCATGCACACGAGACGCAGATGCAAACTCTGCTGAACGCATGTTTTAAAAAGCAGAAACCTGCATTTAAAAACGCGCGTTTTCATGCCACGTTTAGCCGCGTTTGCGTCTATAAGCGTTTGTAAAGATAACATCATATAGACCCTCCCCAAGCTCAGAAAGCATGTATTATTAACTATTTCTGCCATTTTGATCAGAGTGAGCAGCAGAGAGAGCAGTTGTACACTTGCATTTGCCTCTCTTTCTGTGGGTTTTTTTTTTTGGAAATGGATCCCATATTGAATATATGTCAGGAAATGCTCCTGATGTTGCTCTTGATGAGGCAGCAACGTCGTCGCAAATTGCGTGAGAGGTCCAGAGTCGGAGCTCGTCGATATTGGACCCATCCGTTGATGGCACAGCTAATGTCCGTTGGATATTTCACAAACATGGTGGGGGGTTGGGGCTGACTAGACATTGGTATGCAGGTTTTTTTTTTTCTTTGTGGAAAAAAAAGACATTGCTATGCTTTGGTCAGACTAGGTGGAGTCACTGATTAGATTAGAAATTGGATGAAGAGTTGGGGAAAAGAAGTGGAGGCATTCCTCATTGTCTAAGCCACCTAAAAAAGTTTTTTTATGGCATTGCATCAGTGAGTATATACGCTCTATGAACTATCTAAAGTAATTACGACATTTTAAACCAATTTTTTAAAGTATTTTTTATGGTTTACCATCATATATTTCTGAGTTTTCTGGTCCAAAAAATTGGGTTCCTTTAAAAACGCTTATAAACGCAAACGCGGGTGCCGCGTTTAGCCGCATTTTGCGTCTGAAACGTGGAAAAGCAAAGTGTCTGAACCCATTTTTTTGCTTCTGGAAAAACGAGGTTAAAAGCAACTGCATAAAAACGGGAAAAAACAAGACTGTGACACATAGGATAACACTGCATACGTTCAGGGGCAGTTGAAAAAAGTGTCCAACTGCCTCTGAACGCGCGTTTAACAGCGTCTCGTGTGCATGAGGCCTTATGCCGCATAAACACCAGTGGAGTTACATCTTGGATGTTTTTTCCGACGAAATTCGGCTCAAGCTTGGCTTGCATACACACGGTCACACAAAAGTGATCTGAACTTTCGACCGCCAAGAACGCGGTGACGTACAACACTACGACGAGCCGAGAAAATTAAGGTCAATGCTTCCGAGCATGCGTCGAATTGTTTCCGAGCACACGTAGGAATTTTGCGCGTCGGAAATGGTACAGACGAGTGGAATTTCCTATCTAAACTTTTTCCGACTGAAAAATTTAGAACCTACTCTCAATCTTTTGCTGGCTGGAATTCTGCCAGCAAAAGTCCGATGGAGCATACACACGGTCGCATTTTTCGACCAAAAGCTCTCATCGGTCTTTTTCTGGTGGAATTTCTGATTGTGTGTACGGGGCATAAGAGTTTCAACTTGTATGCAATCAGGCTGGCCCTTGTACTACATAGTTTTGGTGAATCTGAAGACAAAAATCTGCGGAAAATATAATAGTGTGTATGGGGTCTAAGAGTTTCAATTTGTATGAAATCAGGAAGTCCCTTACATGGTTTTGGTAAATCTAAAGGAAATCGGACAACAAAAGTTGTATAGCGTTATGGGGTCTACAGCCTCGTACACACGGTACAATTGTTGGCAGGGGATTGTCTGTTGACAGACTGTTGTCCTAAAATCTGACCGTTAGTACGCTCCTTTTGACAATTGTTGTCCAACTTTCGGCCAACAAATATTGGGTGACAGGCTAGTAAATTTTTGGCGGACAACGGTTTGACGTCAGATTTCCGTATGGTCAGTACACAAATCCGTCACACAAAAGTCGAAAGTACAAACACGCATCCTAGGAATCAATGCTCACCAAACATGAAATTAGCAGAAGGGGCCCAAAGGGTGGCGCTCAAGAGCTGAAATTCCTCGTAGTACGTCACTACGTTCATGTTTGTTGCACGACAATTGTATACCGTTAGTATGCAAGACAAGATCCTGCTACATGCCCTTAAGACAAAAATTTGATGCTCAGTTGGCCAACAATTGTACCGTGTGTACGAGCATTTAGTCTGTAGGGTTCAATATTGGGTTGGCCCACTCTTTGCAGCTATAACAGCTTTAACTCTTCTGGGAAGGCTGTTTAGTAGGGTGTCTATGGGAATGTTTGACCATTCTTCCAGAAGCACATTTGTGAGGTCAGGCACTTATAAATACCGTACTGGTGACCCCACAATAGGGATAAAACTTTTCCACGAAAGGGAATTTATTAAGAGACGCGGCCATTCACTAAAATAAGAAAAGCATTTTAACCTTAAACTGCGTAGAGGGTTCTTTACTGTAATACTGACATAAAAGCACACACACAGGTTGGACTTGATGGACTTGTGTCTTTTTTCAACCACACCTACTATGTAACTAAACAGCCTTTGTTATACTCACTCCACGGTGAGTATGACAAACATGCTTTACTGAATATACAGACTGATTTTACTGTTGTGGATTTAGTAACACTTTTGCCGCGTACACACGAAGGGACAATCCCGCGGGATTATCCTCTGGACTGAAGTCCAGCGGATAATCCCCTCGTGTGTGGGCGCCGGCGGACTTTTTGGCGCCAAAGTACGGCGGACTAAAGTTTGAAGTTTTGTTTTCAAATTATCCGCTGGACTTGGCAGTCCAGCGGATAATCCCGCCGTTAGTGGGCAAGTCCGCGGGACTTTTGAAATGAACGGACTTGCCGCTCATCGGCAAGTCCGTTCATTTAGCACGTGACTTCAGGTTACGTAGCTAGCGTAGGCAGTAAATGCCGCAGCGCTAGCTCCGTGACCTGGCATGGATTTAAAGGGACTCCCCACGCCGAAAAAACGGCGTGGGGGTTCCCCCCAAATCCATGTCAGACCCTCATCCGAGCACGCAGCCTGGCAGGCCAGGAAAGGGGTGGGGACGAACGAGCGCCCCCCCCCCTCCTGAGCCGTACCAGGCCGCGTGCCCTCAACATGGGGGGTGCCCTGGGGAAAGGGGGGCCGTGCGGCCCCCCCACCCCAAAGCACCTTGTCCCCATGTTGATGAGGACAAGGGCCTCTTCCCGACAACCCTGGCCGTTGGTTGTCGGGGTCTGCGGGCGGGGGCTTATCGGAATCTGGGAGCCCCCTTTAATAAGGGGCCCCCCAGATACCGGCCCCCCACCCTATGTGAATGAGTATGGGGTACGATGTACCCCTACCCATTCACCTAAGGTGTAAAATGTAAAGTAAAAAAAAACACCCACACTTTTGAAAAAATAGTTTATTGCACTGCTCCGGGGGTCTTCTTCCGTCTTGGGGGTCTTCTCGCCGGACTCCCCCGCCATTTACCAAGCTCTTTTACCGAGCGAGGGGAGTCCGGCTACCTTCTTCGTCGTCGCCGCCATCTGGGGGTCTCGATCCGCCTTCGGGGGTCTTCCGGGGGTCTCTTCTGTTCTTGCGGCGGTCGTCGTCTTCCGCGCCGCCGGCGCCTTCTCCTTCTTCTTGTCCTTCTTGTTCTTCCGATGTTGACCCGTCGCTGTCTCTGCCCGGAATGCCTGTGCCGATCTGCGCTCGGACTTATATAGGGACATGGGGGACAGGGTCACATGTTCATGTCACATGGTGACCCCGCCCCCCATGTCCCTATATAAGTCCGAGCGCAGAGCGGCACAGGCATTCCGGGCAGAGAGAGCGTCGGGTCAACATCGGAAGAAGAAGAAGAACAAGAAGGACAAGAAGAAGGACAAGAAGAAGAAGGCGCCGGCGGCGCGGAAGACGACGACCGCCGCAAGAACAGAAGAGACCCCCGGAAGACCCCCGAAGGCGGATCGAGACCCCCAGACGACGGCGGTGACGACGAAGAAGGTAGCCGGACTCCTCCCCTCGTGAAAGAGCTAGGTAAAAGAGCAGAAGAGAGCGGAGGAGTCCGGCGAGAAGACCCCCAAGACGGAAGAAGACCCCCGGAGCAGTGCAATAAAATATTTTTTCAAAAAAGTGTGTGTGTTTTTGTACTTTACATTTTACACCTAAGGTGAATGGGTAGGGGTACATCGTACCCCATACTCATTCACATAGGGTGGGGGGCCGGTATCTGGGGGCCCCCTTATTAAAGGGGGCTCCCAGATTCCGATAAGCCCCCGCCCGCAGACCCCGACAACCAACGGCCAGGGTTGTCGGGAAGAGGCCCTTGTCCTCATCAACATGGGGACAAGGTGCTTTGGGGTGGGGGGGCCGCACGGCCCCCCTTTCCCCAGGGCACCCCCCATGTTGAGGGCACGCGGCCTGGTACGGCTCAGGAGGGGGGGGGGGCGCTCGTTCGTCCCCACCCCTTTCCTGGCCTGCCAGGCTGCGTGCTCGGATGAGGGTCTGACATGGATTTGGGGGGAACCCCCACGCCATTTTTTCGGCGTGGGGATTCCCTTTAAATCCATGCCAGCTTGCGGAGCTAGCGCGGCGGCATTTACTGCCTACGCTAGCTACGTAACCTGAAGTTACGTTCGAAATGAACGGACTGCTCCGTGTGTGGGCAAGTCCCTTCATTTTCAAAAGTCCCGCGGACTTTTGGCCGGCGGATTATCCGCTGGAGAAGTCCGTGCGTGTGTGGGCAAGTCCACACCCTCGGAAAGTCCAGCGGACCTAGCCGGAAAGTCCCGCGGGATTGTCCGCTGGACTAGGTCCGCCGGCAAAAGTCCCTACGTGTGTACGAGGCATTTGACATTACTGCTCATCAACTCACAGGACCAGTCACTATTGGGCTTAAAAAACAAAAATATTTTGTCCTTAACCACTTCTGGACCGCCCACCATCGTTATACATCGGTACTTTGAAAAGGAATATCGTTATTTTGGCAGCAGCTAGCTACCATAACCCCGGTATCCTCTTCTTCAATGGGCGGTCTGCTTCAAGAAAAAAGTGGTCTCTGCGGCGGATTCGCCGTGAGATAACTTTTATCGGCTGCGGGAGAGGGCCAGCCCCGGTGCCCTCCGCCGCTTACTGGAGCCGTCGGCAGCAGCGGAGGCGATCGGATGCTGTCCCTTGTGTGACATGGAGACAAGTGAGGGGAAGATGGCCCCCACCCGTCTCCATATCATTGCAGGGCGGAAGCAACGTCAAAACGTCACTTCCCATAGCTCTTAAAGGGCCATTTTTTTTGTTATTGCATTTTAGTGTAAAATATGAAATCTGAGGTCTTTTTGACTCCAGATCTCATATTTAGTGAGTATTTAGTCCTGTCATGCTTTTTTCTATTACAAGGGATGTTTACATTCCTTGTAATAGGAATAAAAGTGACACAATAATTTTTTTATTTTTTTTTTAAAAGGACAGTGTAAAAATAAAAAAGGTAAAAAAATAATAATAATAATTTTTTTTTTTTTAAACGGGCCCCATCCCGACGAGCTCGCGTGCAGAAGCGAACACATACGTGAGTAGCGCCCGCATATGAAAACGGTGTTCAAACTGCACACGTGAGGTATCGACGCGATCGGTAGAGTGAGAGCGATAATTCTAGCTCTAGACCTCCTCTGTAACTTAAAACATGCAACCTGTAAAAAATGTTAAACGTCGCCTATGGAGATTTTTAAGGGTAAAAGTTTGTTGCCATTCCACGAGCGGGCGCAATTTTGAAGCGTGACATGTTGAATATCAATTTACTCGGCGTAACATTATGTTTCACAATATAAAAAAAAATTGGGCTAACTATACTGTTGTCTTATTTTTTAATTCAAAAAAGTGTATTTTTTCCAAAACAAAATGCGCTTGTAAAACGGCTGCACAAATACAGTGTGACAGAAAGTATTGAAACGCCCGCCATTTTATTCTCTAGGGCGTTAGGAAAGAAAATGTAAATGTTTGTGGGCTCCAAGTAATTTTCTAGCAAAAAAAAAATATTTTTAACTTGTAAGCAACAAATCTCAGAAACAGGCTCGGTCCTTATTGGTTAATCAATATATTACTTCATGCTTATCTAAAAAAAGATTTACAGTGGAGAAAATAACTATTTGATCCCCTGCAGATTTTGTAAGTTTGCCCACTTACAAAAAAATTAAGAGTCTAAAATTGTTACCATAGGTGTATGTTAATATAATATATACCGTATATATTCGAGTATAAGCCGAGTTTTTCAGCACATTTTTTTGTGCTGAAAGTGCCCCCCTCGGCTTATACTCGAGTCAAGCACTTTTCTGCAGCAAAAAAAAAAATTTCCGACCCGACTTTGGGGCCCCGTATCTCGGGGCCACTTGGGTCTAGGAGTCCCAAATTTGGTGTGCCAACCCAGCACTATAACATATCCAAATATGAGGTTCCTAGCACTAAGTGGCCCCGAGATACGGGGGCCCCAAAGTCGGTTCGGAAAATGTCATTCTCTGCTGCAGAAAAGTGCTTGACATTTTCTGACCCGAATTTGGGGCCCCATATCTCGGGGACACTTGGAGCTAGGAACCCTAAATTTGGCATTCAAACCCAGTTGAATTAGCACTACAACATATCCAAAGATGGGGTTCCTAGCACTAAGTGGCCCCAAGATACAGGGCCCCAAAGTCGGTTCAGAAAATGTCATTCTCTGCTGCAGAAAAGTGCTTGAGATTTTCTGACCCGAATTTGGGGCCCCATATCTCGGGGACACTTGGTGCTAGGAACCCCAAATGTTGTATTCCAACCCAGTGGAATTAGCACTACAACATATCTAAAGATGGGGTTCCTAGCACTAAGTGACCCTGAGATACAGGGCCAGAATCGGTCAACTGTGTCCATCTGCATGGGCACAGTGAGGCTGCAAATGGGCATCGTTGACCCTCTTTTCCACTTACAGTAGCTGTGCATTTCTCACCCTAGGCTTATACTCGAGTCAATAAGTTTTCCCAGTTGTTTGTGGTAAAATTAGGTGCCTCGGCTTATATTCGGGTCGGCCTATACTCGAGTATATACGGTAATATTGATAGAATATCAACAAAAAAATCCAGAAAAAACACATGATACAAATGTTATTAATTGAGTTGCAGTTTAGTGAGTAAAATAAATATTTGATTCCCCACCAACCAACAATAATTCTGGCTCCCACAGACTGGCTACAGTATGTGCTCATGTGGTACACAGAGTCAATTTAAAGCGGAGGTCCGCCCAAATAAAAAAAATAAATAAAAAAAATAATTAAAAGCCAGCAGCTTCACATACTGCTTTTAATAAATAGGACACTTACCTGTCCTGGAGTCCAGCAAAGTCGGCACCACAGCTGATGTTTCCATTAGCTGTCAGGTGCTGCCGCCACCATTGCGGGTAAGGGAATCCGGCAGTGTAGCCTTACGGCTTCCCACCGGGAACCCTACAGTGCATGTGTGAGGCCCCTCTCCTCTCTCCTATTGGCCTGGCGACAGGGGGAAGAGGAGGGAGTCCTGTGGTGACGTCATGGGCCACAGCACGGACTCCTGGAAGTGGGAACAGGATACCTGTCAAATCAGGTATCCTGTCCACCCCTCCCCCGAAAGGTGCCACCGAAGGGGGAGAGGAGACAAATGAGTGGAAGTTCCACTTTTGGGTGAAACTCTGCTTTTAGGTGCTCCTAACGACAACTCGTTATGTGTATAAAAGACACCTGTCCACTGAATCTCTTTCTTGCATTCAAACCTCACCATCATGGGCAAGACAAAATAGCTGTCAAAGATTGTAGACCTGCACAAGGCTAAAATGGGCTACAAGACAAATCAGCAAAAAGCTTGGTGAGAAGGAGACAACTGTTGGAGCGATTATTCGCAAATGGAAGAAATACAAAATAACCAATAATCGCCCTCAAGCTGGAGCTCCGTGCAAGATTTCACCTTATGTGGTAAGGATGATCAGGAGAAAAGTGAGGGATCGGCCCAGAACTACACAGGATCTTGTGAAAGATCTCAAGGCAGTTGGGGCCACAGTCCCCAAACAAACCATTGGTAACACAATACGTCGCCATGTATTGAAATCCTGCAGCACACGCAAGGTCCCCCTCCTCAAGAAGGCACATGTACAGGCCCGTATGAAGTTTGCCAATTACCATCTAAATTATTTAGAGAAGGATTGAGAGAAATTTCTGTAGTCAAATGAGACCAAAATTGAGCTCCATGGCATTAACTGGACTCGCCGTGTTTGGAGGAAGAAAAATGCCCACCATCCCTACAGTCAAGCACGGAGGTGGAAACAT
The DNA here is from genome assembly GCA_028564925.1 of Lithobates sylvaticus. NCBI lineage: Eukaryota > Metazoa > Chordata > Amphibia > Anura > Ranidae > Lithobates > Lithobates sylvaticus. Next base: position 406,688,168 of record CM053027.1, read on the forward strand.
GATGTGTTGGGGCTGTTTCTCTGCTAAACATACAGGCCGAATTTGCCGCATTGAGGGGCCAATGGACGAGGCCATGTATTGTAAAATCTTCGATAAGAACCTTCTTCCCGTCAGAACACTGAGGATGGGTCGTGGATGGGTCTTCCAGCATGACAATAACCCAAAACATACCGCCAAGGCAACAAAGGAGTGGCTCAAGAAGAAGCACATTAAAGAGGAAGTAAGCTTTCATCTTTAAGTTTTACCTATAGGTAAGCCTATATTAAGACTTACCTATAGGTAGTGTAAATATCTCATAAACATGCAACATTTAGGAGATATTTGCTGTCCTGGCAGCCAGTTACGTCACTGGAGCATGCGCTCTGAAGGAACGGCCAACAGTGTAGTTTCTTCAGAGCAGTGTGCCGTGACCGGTGGCTCCCACGTACATGCGCAGGAGTGACGTCATCGCAGCTCCGGCCAGTCACAGAGCCACAAACCCAGAAGGAATACCGGGTATATACCGAAGTCGTCTCCAGCGATTACATTGCATTGCTGGAAGGCTTTGTTTTCAGGTAAGTTTCACATAATAGCAGCCTGAAGTTTGTGTTGTGGAAGGTTGTTATAAATAGATTTGCACAGAGCTGCTCGATTCAGAGCAGAGCTCTGCACATTACTTCCTTCCTTTGCCAATGTGGAGTGGGAGTGTGTACCTTTCCTCCAAACAGCTGTCTTGACTGTATGCCAATAATCCATTCCCAGTGCTGAACAGAAAGAGAAAATCTATAAACACACTGTGTACTTTCTAAAGAACTTATAAAGATAAAGACAGCAGATACACATGTAAAACTTATGTAGTGAGATTTGTTTCATCCCTGTGTATCATCTGAGCCTGTTCACTTCACTGGGTATATGTGAGGGTTTACATCCACTTTAAAGGATTTGGAGAAGATCTGTAAAGAAGAGTGGACCCAAATCCCTCCTGAGATATGTGCAAACCTGGTCACCAACTACAAGAAACGTGGGACCCAAGTACTAAGTCATGTATTACTTGGGGATCAAATACTTATTTTACTCGCTGAACTGCAACTCAATTTATAACATTTGTATCATGTGTTCTTTCTGGATTTTTGGTTGAGATTCTGTCTCTATCGTTTAAAATACACCTATGATAAAAATTATTGACCCTTCATTTCTTTGTAAGTGGACAAACTTACAAAATCTGCAGGGGATCAAATAACAATTTTTCCCACTCTATATGCAGCTTTACATAGTTTGCCAGAGGAGAGCTCTTAAGCCCCGTATACACGGGATGAATGCCAGGGGCAGCATCGGCCGGTTCAATAAAAAACGGTCGACATTCGGCCCGTGTGTATGGCAGCCAGTCTGACAAAAGCCTGCCATTTGGCCGGCTTCTGTCCGACAAGCATGCTGGAAAACCAGCAGCCGACCGTCTCCCAATCAGCGCTCACAACCAATGGCTAAGAGCACTGATGGGAGTGTTCTGGTGGGGGGCGTCCCCCTGTCAGAACACAACAGCTCAGCCGGGGGAGATCCGATGTTAGTACAGCGTTAGTACAGCGGCTCTGACCGGAGCTGACAGGTTTTTTTTGTTCAACCTGGAAAAAACTCATAGTGTGTACCAGGCTTTATAGATAACAGAGGTGAGAGGTCTGCAAGTTGCTGTACTGTCAATTGCCTGAATCACATTGTGTTCAAGCTAGAAGGTAACCACTACAATATCAACTCCAAGGGCCTTAAGCAATATTCACACCGGCGATTTAGGCCGGTACGATATGCAGTGCCAGGAATCTTTTGATTTCTGCTGAGGCTGTGAGTAGTTAGATGTGGCCACTGGCCCTATTCCCTATAATGACTGGTCATTGGCAGGCTATTTGTGGCTCTTCACACAACCAGCGATTACCTGCAGTGATCGCTGCTGGGCACACTATGTGTGCCATTCACACCAGTAAGGGAATGACATCATTTGGGGACACATGTGCATGGGAGTCTGTCATTCCGGCACAACTGGAGTTTGCAATCAAAAGAAGTCTGCAAGCAGGCAGGTGCTTGTTATTTTAGGAGAGAAATAGCATTGTCTCTTCTGAAATAAAGAGCTGTCTGCTCATAGTTTATTACTAGTTACATTCAGTTTTACTTTAAGACCCCTTTCACTCTGTGCCGCCATCGGCGCCAGCGGTAAAGTGACGCTATTTTTAGCGCTGCTTTACCGTCGTATCAGCGCTATTCGGCCTTTCGGTTAAACCGGCCCCGCTAGCGGCCAAAAAGGGGTTAAATCCAGAGCGGAGTTGCGTTTTGCTGGCGGTATCGCAGCGCTGCCTTATTGATTTCAATGGGAAAGAGCGGTGCGTTCACCACTCCTTCACCGCTCCAAAGAAGCTGCTGGCTGGACTTTTTCTGACGCCCTGCCAGCGCACTGCTCCAGTGTGAAAGCTTCACTGGTTGCTAGGATGCTGCTGGCTGCACAATCGACAATGTCCTAGCTAACAAGGGACTGACTATACACTGAGGATAGAGTGTCTGCAGTATGGACATTCCACCCTCGAAGTGCCTCCCCCTCCATATAACAGATCAATACACCAGGTACATGAATCTGTTGCCTGCACTGACAGAATTCTATGGATTGCCTTAGACACTCTTTATGGCCCCTTCAACATGGGCATTGTTGTGGCAGCAAAACCAGGCAGTTGAGGCGCATTACCACGCCTCAGCCGTCTGTAAAAACCCAACAATGGCACCACACACACTGTTGCGGCCATGCGATATGACAAAAAAGTACAGCATGTTTCGCTCAGCAAACAATACTCGTTGACAACAAGCCCCATAGAAAAGAATGAGGCCAAACCACAACTGTGTCTAATGGACAACGCTGGTGACAAAGCGCCTCACCGCAGACTGCAAGTCAGCAGCCTTGCCCATGAGAAGGGGCCTATAAATTCTAGGGTATGCGTCTTATTACAATTCTGTATGTGTAACTGGGTTTCATAAGCTGGTTATCTGGGATCATTTTATACAGTATGTAAAGATTCCAGTATAAGATAACTGATAGCTGGATCTTTAAATGTCACTTATAATATGCTGTGAAGAATCAGCAGCCAAAACTTTTTGAATTCTCTCACATTTATGACTGCTAAAGGCATGAAAAAAAATAAATAAATAAATTAAAAAAGCGGAACTAAACCCTCCAATCGTTTTCAGCCATGCAAGCTGCCATCTTGGCCTGTTTGATCTTCAACTGCCATGATGCTGCACATGTGATCAGTTATGACACCAGCCACTGAATGGTTTGACAGTTTGGATGAGAGCACGACCAATGTGACAGTTATATTCACGGAACGTGCCGGGAATGTAACTGTTTTTTGAAAGTGTTAAAGCGGAGTTCAACCCAAAAGTGGAACTCTCGCTTATACGCTTCCTCCGGGGGGGGGGGGGGGGGCCTGTTTTTGTGTGGGCATAGGACCCTTGGAACTGCCAAGGGCTGGTAACACCCCATGCAATCTTCCTGCAGTCCCCTTCCCCACTTCCAGAGACGGGCCACGGGCCGATCTCCCAGCCACCAGGCCGATTCGAAAGTGCAGCACGCTTTGTTCATTCGTATTAGGGAACCCGCTGTGAAGCCGAAAAACTTCATTACGGGGTTCCGTTACCAGAAATGGCGGCGGCAGCAACCAGGAGTTGATCCAAAGATCGGCTGGGGTTCAGACATCGCGGGCTCCCTGGACAGGTAAGTGCCCTAATATTAAAAGTCAGCAGCTACAGTATTTGTAGCTGCTGACTTTTATTTTTTTCACGCAGGGTGAACCTCCTCTTTAAATTGATGGGTTTAGTTCCGCTTTCAAAGAAAACATTCACTGAGAAAATCCAGGAGGCTGTCACAGCTACCCTTCTTCTAGTATCTGGCTGCGTTTGGTCTTAAAAGCCAAAACTAAAACCAAACAGCGAATTTTTTTAAGTTTGCACAGAATGGAGAAGGGTTGAAACTTTATGAATCATTAAACAGTCAGTTTCATTTTTTTTTTTTGCTGGCTGTGATTTAATTTTTTTTTTTTTTTTTGACAAGATACCACTGGGACAGGACAAGTAAAGGGATGTCTCTCTAATGAGAACAAAGACAGTATGAATACTTTTAGAAAAGAAGAGACAAGTGAAATCATGCTTCAGGTTTTAATTGCTAAAAAATTCAAATTAAAAGTGTGCGGTCTCTTGAAATCAGAAAATAAATATAATTAAATACAAATTTTCTGATTTAAAAAGACAGCAACCATTTTTTGTCATTTAGATTATGTGTATCCTGTATTCGGATATAGTGGGAGCAGCAGTCTTGATCTGCATTTAACACCAAGCGCAGTTTTTTTCTGGGTTTGTAGTATAAGGTTTTTTTTTTATTGCTCCCTGTGCAGTACTTTTCAGCCCATCAGAAACAAGGCATCTTGCTTTATCTTTGCATTGGGGCTGCACTAAAGATAGCTGCTAGTGCTAGCATAGTCTCACTGTATCTGGTGGGAACGAGCTCTTAAGTTGGCCATAGATGAATTGAAATTTGGTTTGTTCAGCGGGGACCAGCCAGGTTTTGATCAGTGTGTGGCCCTACCTGCTCTAACGATCGACTTCTGTCAAATGGATAAGTTGGAAAACTTTTGTCGATCAGTAGCTGCAGCCACTGATCAGTGTATTCTGACAGCGCCAAAGCCCACAGTCAGAGTATAATGTCCTTGAGGGGTGTGGGGGGGGGGGGGGGGGGGGACTGGATGGAGGAACCTGTTCGGTCTTTCTTTTTTCAGCTCCCTGGACTGAATGAAAAAACAAAGCAAACTGCTATGGCCATTGCAGAACTCCTGCAGCCACTTTCAGCCCCCCCTTCCTCCAGGTCAATACGTTTTGCGCATTTGCAGTAGGTAACATGCTGTGAAGCCAAAAGGCTTCACTACGGGGCTCCCTTACCAGAAATGGCAGTGGCAGCAGTACTACAGTCCTCGGGGGGGGGGGGGGGGGGGGTTCCTAACAATGACAACTTTAGACCATGCCTGTGTTAGTGAGCATCTGTACCACCACCTACAATCTCCACTAGGGTTCAACCGATATTGTTTTTTCGGTGCCAATACGATACCGATATTTCGACCACCTCTCAGGCCGATATTATGAGCTGATATTCTGTACATTTAAAATTTTTACACTTTATTTTTTTTTATCACTGTTAATGTTGTCACAAGGCATATAAACATCCCTTGTGACAGTAATAGGCAGTGACAGGTACTCTTTATGGAGGGATCGGGGGTCTAAAAGACCCCAAACCCCTCCTCTGCACTTGAAGGTATTCAAAACGTCAAGATCTGCGTTTTTGAATACTTTATATTTTTTTTAAACTGGTGTCATGAAATCGCTTCCGGTTTACTAGATCAGAGACAAACAAAGCATTGGCTTTATACGGTTCTTTGGCCAGACGGCGGACGTTTCCGGCTGGTGGCTTGGGTCTCCCGGAGGGAAGGGAGAACCCGGGCGAGCAGCGGAAAGTGGCAGGAGGGGAACGCCCCTCCTGCTGTTTGTAAAAACAGCTGAGTGGCTGATGAGCCGCATCGGTTATTACAAGAAAGCTGACTGCTCTAAAGAACGGTACCGGGTTGATACCTGTAGCTGCAGGTATCACCCCAGTACAACCACTTTAAGCAATATCGGTAAGTTTTGGGACCAATAACGAAGCTTCAAAAAAAGTGAATATCGGTCGATCCCCAATTTCCACCACATGACAGGGTGACTAATCATTAAGACAACTAGGAGACATGAACCGAACGTGGTCATCCCATGAAAGGAAGTGCCTGAATAAGAATCCTCATGGCAGGATCGCCGACTATTATTCTAACGGAAGGTTTAAACGCCCCTTTCACACTTGTGCAACCTGAAAGTCACACAACTTAAGGCAATGCCTGTGTAATTCTGAGGTCTATGGACCTCAAATCGCATCAAAGTCGGACCAAAAGTAGTGCAGGAACTATTTTAAAGTCGCACAGATATGAACGGTACCCATTGAAAATCATGGGGTACGACTTGTCATGTGACTTTGAAGTCCCAAGTCGCACAAGTGTGAAAGGGGCATAAATGTAAACACACTGAGGCTCCATGCACACTAGCGTTTTTTTTTTTTAAGCTCCTAGAAGCTAAATAGTGTTATCTTATGTGTCCATGCACACTACATTAAGCTGCTTCCACACTGCAGCGGGCGGGCGTTGACGGTAAAACGCCACCATTTTTAGTGGCGCTTTACCGTCGTTTTTGCAGAGGTTTTCAGGCGCTAGCGGGGAGCTTTAAACCCCTGCTAGCGGCCCGAAAAAGGGTTAAAACTACAGATTATATAATATTAAAAAGCAGCAAGGGTCCCTGGTCAGCCTAGATGGTGATCAAAGCCACTTCATTACTGCAGAACAAGAAAGCCGGCCTGCACCACTTCTGTATACAGTATGTCAAGCAGGAAGACAGCATTCTACTATGAATCCTATCGCCATAGTGCCTGCATAGGCAGTGGCAAGGTACAACGTCAATATTTATTACAGATGTAGATCATCTATAAACCAGTAAGATACCTTTTCGTTGTAAAGTAAAAGTGAAAGCAAAAGTATCCATTTTGTATAGAGTAAGGGAGGGTTAAAACCCCTGTCAGTTTTTGTTTTTTTTGCCATCTGTGTCCCATTGGGGAGATTTCGCTTGTCTTCCTGTTCCATAACCAAACATTGCTTCTGGTGACAACCTGAAATTTGGGATTTTGATTTCAGGCTCTGCGATAACGGTAAACAGAAAGAATCTACCTAACAGGGACACAGACAGCAATGAAAACATGACAGGGGGTGAAATCCCTGTAAAATAAAAGGGCAGCCTTTAGTTGTGGATGAATGCATGCACTGAGTACAATGTGTGATGGGGATTTGTTTACATTGGAGGTGATGGAGCAGTATAGGGAAGCTGTGTGATGTTGATCCCCCAATAGTCCCATCACAGGGGCCCCCCACTAGTCTCAGCACAGGGACCCCCCACTAGTCCCAGCACAGGGACCCCCCACTAGTCCCAGCACAGGGGCCCCCTCAGGTGAGTGCTCCCCGGGTGACCTTCCTCCATGATGTGTACATGCAGAGGACGCATCAGCCCCTCCCTTGCACCCCTCTAGCCCTCACTACTCCTAACCCCCCGGTACTAGCCCGCTGTCACACACACCACCACCTCCCTCCAACCCCCAACCTACCATTTTATCTCCACCGATCACCCAACTCCACAGCTCGGAGGTGTCAGCGCGCACGCGCAGTCCCCACACTGACAACCCGCCCCTTGCCGGAGAGGACGCCGGGAATTGGAGTCTCTTCCACCAGACATCCACACTCATGTGGCGGGCGGGGCTGCCGTAGGAAAGGCTCCGCCCATAGCAACCAACTAAGCGTGGGTGACGACGCGCGTACCCTGCTAGTTCCCTGCAACCAGCCCTTACTAGATATGTCTGGGAAGAGAACACGGTCTCTGAGAGAAGGAGAGCGTGCACTAGAATGAGGGAAGGGACATAGAAACCCGCCATGAAAACTTTCTAATTATGCGGCCACATGAACATCCTCCCACGTGGTGTACGCTTGCGTGTGGGGATGACGTAATCAGCGCACTACAGCTCCCAGAAGGCTGTGCGCGGCGTGTAGTGATGATGTATTGGGATGTGTGTTGTGGAAGTGGTGCTGATCCGGGGTGTAGTGCCGCCTGGTGACGCTGGCAGTACCTGGCGGGCAGGAGGATACATGGAAGGTGGTAAGGAGAGGAGCGGGCGGCTCTGCGGGTGAGTAGGGCGCTTCTCCCGGCTCTGTACAGCTTTACTAGAGTTTTAGTGTCTCTGGTGTGATCCTCCCCTGTACACACCCACCCAGGAAGTCATCACTACACAAACACCACCCGGGTGACAGCTCTCCCTCACCTCACCAATGTGCACACAGCCACAGGGGGCACCGCCAGCCGGCCACATCCTAACAACAGACACTTATTACATGGACAGCAATTCATTCTTTTCATTCATTCCATATCGGATGTTTTCAGGGGGATTCACAAACACTGGGACAGAGAATCTGGAGCAGCTGTGCATGGCAACCAATCAGCTTCTATTTTCACGGTTTTAAAGTGGTTGTAAAGGCGGAAGGTTTTTCATCTTCGTCCCAGAACGGCCACTCTCGCGCACCTGGGGGGGGGAATGCAGCACGACGATCGTGGCCGCACCGTATTGCTAGGAAACGGCAAGACCCGATCTCTATAAAGAGCTGTGGCCCTTTACCAAGTGATTGCCTGTGTCCACACAGCCGGTCACTTGTAAACAGGAAATGCCGGTAATCGGTTTACATCGCCGAACAGCGGCATCTCCTCCCACAGGACATCTAAACATGCAATCATAAACTGATTACGATAAAGCGCCAGCAATCAGTGCCCATTAGTGCTGCCTATCAGTGCCCATAAGTGCAGTTTATCGTGCCTATCAGCGCTGCCTCATCAGCGCACATCAGTTTAGGAGAAAAATTACTTATTTACAAAATTTACTGACAGAAAGTAAGGAAAACAAAATTTTTGGTCTTTTTTTTTTATTTTTTCTTGTAAAAAAAAAAAATTATAAAAAAACAGCAGTGATTAAATACCACCAAAAGAAAGCTCTATTTGTGTGAAGAAAATGACAAAAAATTCACATGGTTACAGTGTAGCATGACCGCTCAATTGTCATTCAAAGTCTGACAGTGCTGAAAATTTGCCTGACAGGAAGGGGGTGAAAGTGCCCAGTAGGCAAGGGGTTAATGTGGTTGTAAAGGCAGAAAGGTTTTTCATCCTAAAGTGGTTGGAAGAAAAAAAGAAAAATCCTGCAAGGCAGTGTCATAATATGCTAGTATACATCGCATACTGGCACATTATGATAGACTTACATTAGAACAGGCATCCTCAAACTACGGCCCTCCAGCTGTTGCAGAACTACACATCCCATGAGGCATTGTAAAACTCTAACATTCACAGACATGACTAGGCATGATGGGAATTGTAGTTCCTGAACAACTGGAGGGCCGTAGTTTGAAGACCCCTGCCTTAGAACAAAGCCCTCCAGGACTGCAAAGTCAGACGGCTGACATCTTCACCTGGTCTTCCAGGTATTTGCAGCCTTCCGGCTACATGAGTGGCTGGGGGCATGACAAGGTCACTTCGGTGCATGCGCCACTGCAGGAGCACAGGAGCCACTGTTTCCTGCACAGGCTTTGAAGGTCCGGTGTTCTGTCAGATTAGGTAACATAAGTGACGTTCCGTCAGCTGAATACTTACTGTGCATGCGCAGGTTTGCTAATCTGACAGAACACCTGCAGTCATAAGACGCTAGCTTACTACACCCAGCTAAATTTTGAATTTCAGTCATTAAGGCTGGGTTCACACTGCTCTGATGTCAGACATTGCTGCTCAAATCACATGCGATGTCTGTGCAATGCAAATTCAGCCATACATATTGTATGGCTGAATTGACATCGCATTCGGACCAAAGTCATACAGTGCCTTTTTTTTTTTTTTTTTTGGTCCGCACCAAAATCTGATTGCATGGCTGTTAGAGCTGCACGATTAATCGTCAAGAATCTTTATCACAACTTTTTTTCCCGTTGCAATCTTGACAAAAGTGTTTCACAATTCTTTCTATGCAAAGAATTCTCTCTGCTCTTCTGAAGCCACAGGCGTCAAAAAAACGGACAGTCTGCCAAGAATCACAACATTCTTTAGCAGTGTAACTTAAGTATAAACATTGTAACAATTTGTCAAAGGAATAGACTTCGTGTGTAAATGAGGAAAGTTTAACCACTTAAAGTGGAGGTCCACCCTAAAACAAAAAATGACATTAACATTCTCAAAAAAATATAAAAAAAAAAAACATTTGAATTTTTTTTTTTTTTTTTTAACTTACCAGAATTCCCCTGTTGCTAGGCAGTCTTCCTAATCTGCCTCTTCCTATTCCGCTGCGCTGTTTCTTCAGTTCCTCCTCTTCGGTGAGCGGCCCTGTTGTCTTCTGGGACATGTGTGTGTGTCCCATAAAAACAACAGGGCCATTCACAAAGCGCTGCGCGACTCGAGCATGAGCAGTAGACGGCACCCGATCCGATTGATGGATCGGCTTTGGGGGGGCAGCTACAGTGTTTGTAGTTGCTGATTTTTTAAAAACGGCCGGACTTTCGCTTTAAACACTAAACCTTTTTCTGACATTTGTTGGTTTCAAGTTAAAATCATTTTTTTTGCTAGAAAATTACTTAGAACCCCAAATATATATATATATATATATATATATATATATATATATATATATATATATATATATATATATATAGTTGTTGCAATATTTTATGTCACACTGTATCTGCGCAGCAGTCTTTCAAACGCAATTTTTTTGGAAAAAAAAATGAATTAAGAAAAAAATAACCAAATAACCAGTCAAGTTAGCCCAATTTTTTTTGTATATTGTTAAAGATTGCAAACTGATCTGGGGGTGTCATTAACATTCTATTGACGCCTGCAGCAGTTTGCATATAAATAAATATAGCATATTGAGATCTGTCATACTGTTTTCACGTTACATTTTCAAAGCCTAAAGGTTTATCCCTGACCAGTGGTGGGGTGTACCAAGGTGGCCGCCGCCACCTTCATACTGCTGGTGTCCAGCATCTTTCAAAATGTAACATTGAAAACAGCATCACAGATGTCAATCTACTATGTTTATTTATATCTGCTCAGTTTATTCCTAAAATGACTGTGAAAGTCAAGACGTAGTTGGGTGTAGTAAGATGTCTGACTGCAGGTGTTCTGTCAGATTAGCAAACCTGCTACGCATGTGCAGTAAGTATTCAGCTGACGGAACATCGCTTCCGTTACCTAATCTGACAGGTTGCCTATTCTGACGGAATACCGACACTGTAAGGCAAACCTTTAGAGTGCATGTGCCAATGATGTCATTGTCTGAATGCACTCTGAATATCTCCTAAACTGTGCAAGTTTAGGAGATATTCACAGTACCTACAGGGAAGCCTTATTACTTGTAGGTACTACAAGAGGTGTAACTGAGTTTACAACCATTTTAATGCATTGTATGCATAAAGGTAAAAAACCTTCAGTGTGCAGTGCCCCCCAATCCTTCCCTGTGCTCCCTCTGAACCAGCGATGTTCACAATAGCCTCGGCCTAGGACTCTCCCTCCTGATTGGCACCCACTGCTGTCAATCACAGCCAGTGAACCAATGAGAAGACAGTGTTGTGATGGGGCTGAACCATGGATCTATGTGTCTGATGGACACATAGAGCAGAAGCTCAGGAGCGAGCATGCAGCGGTGCCCTTAGGGCAAGTGGCTTTCTCTGGGGGGACTACTCGAGGAGGAGGAGCCAGGAGTACCGGCGAGGGACCCGAAAAGGAGAGGATCCGAGCTGCTCTGTACAAAACCACTGCACAGAGCAGGTAAGTATAACATTTGCTGGTAACAAGTGATAGCAAACTCCCATAAATAAACAATTGTGCAATCATAATATACAGAAAAACAACATATGTGTTCAGTGTTTCATAAGTCCGTTGACAGCGATTAAAAGAACACCTTTTGCCAAAAAAGTGCATTCTCGCCGTTTGACTTCCACAAATTAGTGATTTATAGTTGAATTTGCTCCCAAAGCAAACCACTCATGGAAGTGAAGTGAAGATCCCTACTCACCGAATGTAGTTGACCCTCAATGTTCTACGACAAGTGAGGTCAAATGAGCTTAAGCGGTTTCAGTGACCAAAGAATCTACGAACCACCTCCAATCGTAGTCTCCTTACTGCATTCCATACATCCAAGGGTAGACCTCGTGGTAATCAAAAAGAAACGGGCTCCACGTAGCGTAAAACAGTTTTGACTCTTTATTTAAAAGCCTTCAAACAGGTACAGTTTCCAACAGGAATTCACGCAAACCCCACCTGTACAGGCATCCGTAACATCAAATAAACCATAAAAAAGGCTCAGGTGTATAAACGTGCATTCCACCTAGAGCCCTGCACAATGCACCGTGCGTTCTAGCTTGACACGTTTTGTCATGAAAAATGACATCATCAGAAGCTGGGAATCATGGTGCATAAGTCTTTTATACCTTCCATAGGTGTTCACTAGATCATCAGCAACAATAAAAATTAGTGCAGAGAACAAATTACATACTCCTATTGCATCAATTTCATGTATATTAACTAAACCCTATTACTAAAATTAAATTAAAGGTCTTCTCTGTGCTCCACTGAATGTAATGTAAAGCATTGCACTGCATTACATTCTTTCCTGGCCTTGATGGGCGGGAAAACTGTCAACGGGGGCCCAGAAGTGATGTCGTAAGCGGCACTACCGGGACAGCAACAAGAAGGGGAGGAGAGCAGCCGTGTCTACTCTCCTTCCTCCCCTCTACCTGGCGATACCCACTATGCCGGTCCCGAGCCTGGCATTGCGGGGGGGGGGGGGGTTGGGGGGTGCACACAGCCGAGCGGCTGTCTGGGTGATACTGTCTGATAGATGTTGGGAGGGGAAACATTTTGTCTGTTGGCATTTCTAGAAACTATGATTTGTTTTATGCAAGAGAGCCCAGTCACAACTGGGCTTAGGCAGGAATTTGAATATATAGTCTACATAGTAAATCCGGTTTAAATAAACATTAAAGTAGAATTCCGGGCTAATCTTCACTCATTTGAAAACTGTTCCCCATCACCTCCTAAAGTATTAATAACCCACAACAGTAAAATCAGTCTGTGTATACAGTAAAGAATGCTTGTTATACTCACTGTGGAACCTAAGCAATTCTGACGCGCAAAATTCCTACGCATGCTCGGAAACAATTCGATGCATGCTCGGAACCATTGAACTCGGCTTGTTGTAGTGTTGTACGTCACCGCGTTCTTGACGTTCGGAATTTGGTGTGACCGCGTGTAGGCAAGACAGTTTGAGCGGAATTCTGTCGAGAAAACCGTCAGAGCTTTTTCCAGCGAGAATTACGATCGTGTGTATGCACGTGCATGTATGCGGCATTACAGGTTTTCTTTTAAGATTGCCCTGTATTTGGCTCCATCCATCTTCCCATCAACTCTGACCAGCTTCCCTGTCCCTGCTGAAGAAAATAATGTGTTCAGGGTCATGTGCAGTGTTAGTTTTTCGCCACACATAGTGTTTTGCTTTTAGGCCAAAATGTTCAGTTTTGGTTTCATCTGACCAGAACACCTTCTTCCACATTTGCTGTGTCCCACACATGGCTTCTCACAAACAGGACTTCTTATGGCTTTCTTTCAACAATGGCTTTCTTACAACTCTTCCATAAAGGCCAGATTTGTGGAGTGTAGGACTAATAGTTGTCCTGTGGACCGATTCTCCCACCTGAGCTGTGGATCTCTGCAGCTCCTCCAGAGTTACCATGGGCCTCTCGGCTGCTTCCCTGATTAATGCTCTCCTTGCCCAGCCTGTCAGTTTAGGTGGACGGCCATGTCTTGGTAGGTTTGCAGTTGTAGCATACTCTTTCCATTTTCGGATGATGGATTAAACAGTGCTCCATGAGATGTTCAAAGCTGGGGATATATATATATATATATATATTTATAACCTAACCCTGCTTTAAACTTCTCCACAACTTTATCCCTGACCTGTCTGGTGTGTTTGTTCAGTAAGGTTCTCTAACAAACCTCTGAGGGCTTCACAGAACAGCTGTATTTATACTGAGATTAAATTACACACAGGTGGATCCTATTTACTAATTGAGTGACTGCTGAAGGCAATTGGTTTCGCTAGATCTTAGTTAGGGGTATCGGAGTAAAGGGGGCTGAATACAAATGCACGCCACACTTTTCAGGTACAGGGGGTCCCCGGGTTACAAACAAGATAGGGACTGTAGGTTTGTTCTTAAGTTGAATCTGTTTGTAAGTCGGAACAGGTACATTTTTTAAGTGTAGCTCCAGCCAAAAAATCTATTTTTAAGTTTTTTAGATAACATAGAGAAGGGTTATCACCCCTGTAACATTTGTTTTGCTGTCTGTGCCCCTGTTCAGAAGATTTCACCTCACCTTCTGTCCCAATGACAATTGGATTTTGAAAATTTTGGGTTGTTAGGGAAGCATGGACTGGTGATAAAGCATCAGTGGAGACACCTTTTTCCCATATTAACTCTTACAGGAGTGAATTTCCCTTCCTAGGGGTGGATTTCCTCTCACTTCCTGTTGTCTCCCTCCGTTTGTAAGTAGGAGTCGTTTGTAAGTCGGATGTTTGTAAGTCGGGGACCCCCTGTATTTATTTGTTAAGAATGTTGAAAACCATTTATAATTTTCCTCCCACTTCACAATTGTATGCCGCTTTGTGTTGGCACATAAAACACATTTACGTTTTTGGTTGTAACATGACAAAATGTGGAACATTTCAAGGGGTATGAATACTTTTTCAAGGCACTGTATAGTAACTAACCTGTGGAAGAAAGATGCATATACTTACCTATTTTTAAAGTGGTTCTTCATTCTGGAGAAAAAAATTAAAAGTCAGCAGCTGAAAATCCTGTAGCTGCTGATCTTTAATAAAAAGGACCCTTACCTGTCCAGGGCAGTCCTCACCCAGGAGAGTTCTTCACTAGCCTCCGGTGTACTGACACTGGCATCCTAACTGTGGGCAGCCAGCTATGCTGCTTTCGGTTTCACAGCGGGCTGTCCGCTGCGCTATGCTTTGTGAATGGTCTGGCAGTCTTCTGGGACCTGTGACATGTCCCAGTAGACTGCATGGAGGGAGGAGGAGAACTTGCACTCGGATCGTGCAAGTGGGAGTGGGTACTTGTCAAAACGATGTTCCCGCTCCTTCCCCTAAAAATGATATGCCGGGGAGGGGGTGTGACTTAAAGAACTTTCCTTTTTGGGTGAAGTTCCGCTTTAAGGCTCTCTGGTCCAGTCACGTGATTGACGTTTGTCAGGCACCACTGGCTACAGGAGAGCGGGGTAGCGCCGACAATAAATGGGCCATGATAAGCCTATGCATGACGCTAGTTACCCGCTGTAATTGCTTTTACAAGAGAGCCAACCGCTGGCTCTAAAAAAAGGTACCGTGATGATGCCTGCCTCCTGGTATAACCACATGAAGTGCGTCGTTGGTCCAGAAGTGGATACCACTTTAAGCCTGCAGAATTATAATAATACAGGTTTAAAAATTTAAATATTTTTTTTAAACCTATGCTTGAATTTCTCTCTTATGATCATTTGCACAGGTGCTAACAATTTAACAGTTGTACCTAAATCGGTTCAATCTTAGTGCTCCTCAGAAATATGAAAAAATGTATAAGCAACGCTCTACTCTTAGCTCCACTTGCCGTATTTATTAGTTGTCAACAAAGTGACTGCGTACAGCAATGTTTCCAGTTAGGGACCAATGCGTTTTACCACTCCTGGCTTGCCCACAAGGATGGCTGGTTCCCAGGTGGAGACATTGTTGAAAGGAAATCACTTTTGTTAACAACTAATAAATACAGCAAGAGAAGACAATAATGGAGTGGGCTGATACGTTTATTTTCATATTTCTGATGGGGTGTGTACATTACAGTGGTCGGCACCCAAATTGTCCATGTACAGGAGGGGCGAGTGTTGAGCGGAGCTGTGGATTTGGGTATGTCTCTGTCATAGTGCTCCTCAATTATATATATATATATATATAATATATATATATATATATAAAAAAATATATTATATATATATATATATATATATATATATAATATAGTTGCCTGTGTTCCCCCCCCATAGTAAATAAACCTTTGAATTTGCACATGAAAATGAATAGAATGAATATTTTCAGTAACCATTATTTGGGTTGTATGGGCAAATCAGTATGGAAGATAGTAAATATATGACCCAGAATGAAAGCAAAAAAGTTTATAAAGCAACCATGACAGAAATAATGTTGCATTATGAGATCACTTGTCTTTTTTTTTTCTTTTTTTAATAAAATAAAAGCAAATAACATTTCTCCAATATTCTTTCCTAGAAAGTTAAGCCATGTGCAAAATAAGGCCATCTGGAGAGTCTGATTTTCAATGTCATCATTGCCAGTAGCAGAAAGAAGCCATGAAGATTTACGTTGTGTGGTTGTTACCGCTGCAGCTGTGTTACCACCTGATGCATGCAGCGGAGCATGAAGGGGTAGCTAAACACGCCATCAAGCTACATCGAGGCAAAGGAGCAACAGCCAGCCAGAAAAAGGAGTGGCTACTCAATAACTGCCGAAAATTGTCTGGGCTACTACATCAGAAGCATGTGGTGCTTAATAAACTAAAAAATGCTATCAAAGCTGTGGAAAAAGAGCCCGGATTGTCTCCTGAAGAGAAACTCTTTCAAGTGCACACATTCGAAATCTTCCAAAAGGAGCTAAATGAGAGTGAGAACTCTGTGTTTCAAGCAGTTAATGGGCTACGCAGGGCTTTGCAAGGAGATTACAAAGATGTAGTGAACATGAAAGAAAGCAGCAGACAGAGGCTGGAAGCTTTAAGAGAAGCTGCCATAAAGGTTTGTAATGTTTGACCAGACACTTGAACACTAAATACACTTATAGCCAAAGTTTTTGACGCCTGACAATCACACTAAAACCATGGCACTGTCATGCTGGAAAAATAAATTGGTAGAACCCTTCACTGGAAACACCTGAACGCAATAGTTCAGAGGGATGTCCAAGTATCTTTGATAGTAGATGTAATGGGCAGGTGTCCAAATTATTCTACTTTTTTCCTTGCATGTGATTGGGTATCCTTTGCAAAGTGAAACTTTACCACATTCACTAAGGTCTGGGGAAAATTAATTTGCAATGTAAACGGCCTATTTGCCTTTAGTAAATCAACCCCTTAGTGTCTGAAAATATGAATGATGCTTAATACAGAACTCAAGAAAATTATTATTTTTTCCAGCGCAGTGGGTTAACTGCTCATTTTGTCCATGGGCGAACAGAAAGGCTGTACTCACCCAATCTTTCAGTCCAGTGGTGGACTCTTCCTGCCGTCCTCCATTCCAGAGCGGGTCTATGGGATGGCATCGGGGACAGTCACTGCCCAAGACCACTAGTGTGCGGGGGTGGGGCAGGCACGGCAGGGACCAGTCTTGTGCTCGGAGGATTGGCAGAGTAGGTAAGTATTGCTCCACTATCCTTACCCCTAGACAAAAACGAGCAGTTAACCAATGCAGTGCGGGCGCAGTCCCACTGCATGGGGGAAAAAAAAATTCTGAGAATATAATAAAAACCCTGCCTAATAATCTGAGGATCTGTCCTGATTATCACAAACTGAACATCATCTAAGCAGAGCTAACTAAGGTTACATGCTATTATTGAGAAAAAATAATAATAAAAACCCTGCTCTAATAATCTGCAGTGGCCTGAGTAGGATGTGGCGCATCCGCTTCGAATGCAAACAAAAAGACATTGCCTTTTTGTAAAAAAAATAAAAATAATCACAGCTCTAATTGAGAATATAATAAAAACCCTGCCTAATAAACTGAGGATCTGTTCTGATTATCACTATACCTGTATAAGGATAAACATCATCTAAGCAGAGCTAACTAAGGTTACATGATTTGTCAAAATTCAGAAAGTCCAACCACACGGTGAAAAAACACCCCTCTCTATTGAAATAAATGGAAAGCGCTTCAAAAACGCCTGAAAAACTCTTAAAAAGCGCTCAGTGTTTTACTGGCAGTTTAGAAGCGCCTCAGTGTGAAAGGGGCCTTAGGCTATGCGGGCATTTTAGCGTCGCTAGCGGGGCAGTTTTAACCCCCGCTAGCAGCCAAAAAAGGGCTATGCCCTCACACTGGAGACACAGGTGAGGCTCTTTACAAGTGCTATGCAGGCACTATTTTTAGCGCTGTAGCACCTGTAAAGCGCCTCAGTGTAAAAGTAGCCTTAATGTCCTGTACTTGGCTGCACTATTGCACATGCGTTCAACATATCCGCAAACGCATCTGACATGCATGCTTGGGTAAGCACCAATGCAAAAAAGCATTGGGGTTTACAAGAGTACAATTGTTCATTTGTATGGCAGGCAGGACGCAGGAAAGTGCCAGAAAATTGATGCTGGCCAAAGAAATTGCCTTCACACTCTTTATGTGCATGAACCCCTAGGCAACATAGATATTGTAGCATGAAAGTGGCCAGTGAATAACACGCATGCTATTCCCGATTTGCAGCTGGCCTTTATATTTTCTCTAACCCCTGCAAGTTACCATAAGTGAAAAGTCAATCTGTGCTTCGCTCCATCACTGCCACTGTGTAACCTTTTCTCCATTTCCAGGTCCATCTTCAGCTTTCAGCTTTCAGCCCTAGCCCACACATAATATAACCCTTATGCAGATACACAGGAGTTATATCGTCCTAACACCCATGTTTTATAAATGTTGGCATTGTATACTGCATTGTGCATGTGTGGCAGTCGGTGTTTAATTAAAAATAAATTGTTAGTAGATAGTGAAAGAGATTTTATAGCAAAAGAGACACTCAGTCTCTTCTGCCGTTTTAAGGTCTACCTGCATATTTTTTTTTTTTTTTCTATTTTTGACTTTAGTACTGCTTTAGGTAATATTATACAGTGTGTTGTTCAATCATCAGGGGGTGCCCTAGTTTTCTGTTCAACCTTTTAAGCTTTCAGAAATGCTGAAGTAAGGCCAGCACACCAATAATTCCTCAAAGTATAATAATAGTATTCCTTATCTGAGGGGTCAGTAGAAGGTTTAACATTAGAATTTCAATAACTATTTTCACCTGTTTAGATTTACCCCACCCAGTTTTTTTTTTGGCCAATCTCTAATGCTGAAGATACACTTAAATCTGAAAGAGAACTGCAAAGCAATCTTTGTTTGCTATTGCCTCTAGCTAACCTGTAGTGTTATAGAAATCCAAAATCATATAAGGTTTAAAAAATGTATTTGCATAATTTATAATCAAAATATATAAACAGTCTAAAAACAGTTAAATTTATATAAACCAGTATACCTGTAGCTCCCACCTTTTTTGAAGTTCATGTGATTGTAAAGTCTTGTGTTTGTTTTTTTGTTTTCTTTATATAAAATGAACAAACATGTTCTACTTACCCGCTCTGCTGCAGTGGATTTGCACAGAGCAGCCTGGATCCTCCTCTTTTCGGGTGCCTCTTCTGTGCTCCTGGCCCCCTCCCTCCTCTTGAGTGCCCCCACAGCAAGCAGCTCCCTGTTCATTCAGATACAGAGCTCTCTCTCTCTCTCTCTCTCTCTCTCTCTCTCTCTCTCTCTCTCTCTCTCTCTCTCTCTCTCTCTCTCTCTCTCTCTCTCTCTCTCTCTCTCTCTCTCTCTCTCTCTCTCTCTCTCTCTCACTCTCTCTCTCTCTCTCTCTCTCTCTCTCTCTCTCTCTCTCTCTCCGCGGCTGCTGTGTCTCAGCCAATCAGAAGGTAGAGTCTCGGTCGCCCGAGACATTCGTGGACATCGCCAGAGGGCTTTCACACTGGAGCGGTGCGCTAGCAGGACGGTAAAAAAAAGTCCTGCTAGCAGCATCTTTGGAGCGGTGTATTTACCGCTCCTACCCATTGAAATCAATGGGATACTGCGGTTGTAGCGGCGCTTTGCGGGGGGTTTTAACCCTTTTTCGGCCGCTTGTAGGGGTTAAAACCGCCCGCTAGTGGCCGAATACTGTGGCTAAAACGACAGTAAAGCAGCGCTAAATATAGCGCTGCTTTACCGCCGACGCCCGCAACGCCCCAGTGTGAAAGGGGCCTAAAGGATGTTTTTTGACAGTTGGAGTGTCTCACTGATAGCGGTTCACAGATTGATTTTAGTTTTGCCAAAGTTTTACATTTGTTGTGTTATATATAGACACACACACCTACTGTATGTGGCATCTTTCTTATAAATATCTTAGATTTCAGTGGATATTTATTGTTGTCTGTATTTATTTGTGCTGAGTGCCTGATTACTGACATTACTTCTCTAGGAAGAGAAAGAATATGTGGAACTTCTTGCAGCTGAAAAACATCAGGTGGAAGCACTTAAGAACATGCAACACCAAAATAAAAGTCTTTCTATGCTTGATGAGATTCTTGAAGATGTAAGAAAAGCTGCTGATAGGCTTGAGGAAGAGATTGAAGACCATGCTTTTGATGACAATAAGTCTGTAAGTATTGTGCTGTACAATGTTGGAGCAAAGTTTGATTAAAATAAACGAATTAGGAATGAGACACTGGTCTTGTACATTGTTTAGATCTAGACTGTGTGAACTAACAAAAGTTTACCAATGTATTGGACATGGTGGAATTTGAAAGCACTAGTGGTTAGAGCTGCACGATTAATCGTTAAAATATCGTGATCTCGATTCAACTCCCTCACGATCTCTATGCAGAATTTCCTGATACATTCATGTAACAAGTGTAGAGAGTTCTCTGCTCACTCAGCTGTCAAAAAACAGGCAGCCTGCCAAGTTTTTTTCACAACACTGTCTGCATAACTAGAAACATTGTAACTTTTCCTTCTTAGATCAAAGGAATGAACTTCTGTGTGTAAATAAGGGAAGTTTAACCACTTAAAGCAGAGGTCCACCCACCGCTGCAAAAATTAAAAGCCAGCAGCTACACATACTGCAGCTACTGACTTTTAATAATAGGACACTTGCCTGTCCTGGGGTCCAGCGATGTCGGCACCGCAGCTGATGTTTTCATCAGCTGTCGGGTGCATGCCACAAATATATAATATATATATATATATATATATATATATATATATATATATATATATATATATAATATATATATATAGTAGTTAGATATGGGCAGGTTACTTTTTCTTCAGTAATGGGAGTATTAGAAGCAGGCGTCAAGTGGTACCTCCAATAATCCACCAATATTCATGTGAAAATCAAGACGGGACACGTACTTCAATTGCGAAAATCCTTTACTTCGATATTTCAAAGGTACATCTTATTTCAAAAGCACAGCCACTGTACAGTTACGAGCACCAGCTCTTCGTCAGGCTATCTCTGGCTTGTGTAGCACACTATCTCAAACTAAGCATATATATACCACATTCAGGAGTACAACACACAGGTGTATGTCACAGATCACTAATCACTGTTAATTGAAGATTTCAAAATTAACCCTATCAGCAAGATAAAGCATCCAACCAATTAAGATCATCATACATTATACAAGCAATCGGGTTGTTCCAATTCGGTAAATGGTCATGATGCCATGAAAGAGCAATAATCTCGTATTTCTGCAAAGATTCATCTTCACCAGTTTCCAGTGGAGCATACAGTAATAAAACTCTCAATATTTCCTGCAGGAAAGAGAAGAGGTTCATTGGTATCAGAATTGCATCACATTGCATAGCACCATGACCACAAAAAGTATCCAATATCAGTATCAAGCATTGATAAAACGATCAAAGCAATGAGACAATTGAAATAAAATTATGTGCAGCGTCACCAATCACGCATCGTGTGTCATAGAAATAGATACAAATCATAATCTCTGTTCATTCCATGCGGACTTAGAGATTTTAATCGGGTCCGCATGGAATGAACAGAGATTATGATTTGTATCTATTTCTATGACACACGATGCGTGATTGGTGACGCTGCACATAATTTTATTTCAATTGTCTCATTGCTTTGATCGTTTTATCAATGCTTGATACTGATATTGGATACTTTTTGTGGTCATGGTGCTATGCAATGTGATGCAATTCTGATACCAATGAACCTCTTCTCTTTCCTGCAGGAAATATTGAGAGTTTTATTACTGTATGCTCCACTGGAAACTGGTGAAGATGAATCTTTGCAGAAATACGAGATTATTGCTCTTTCATGGCATCATGACCATTTACCGAATTGGAACAACCCGATTGCTTGTATAATGTATGATGATCTTAATTGGTTGGATGCTTTATCTTGCTGATAGGGTTAATTTTGAAATCTTCAATTAACAGTGATTAGTGATCTGTGACATACACCTGTGTGTTGTACTCCTGAATGTGGTATATATATGCTTAGTTTGAGATAGTGTGCTACACAAGCCAGAGATAGCCTGACGAAGAGCTGGTGCTCGTAACTGTACAGTGGCTGTGCTTTTGAAATAAGATGTACCTTTGAAATATCGAAGTAAAGGATTTTCGCAATTGAAGTACGTGTCCCGTCTTGATTTTCATATATATATATATATATATATATATATATATATATATATATATATATATATATATATATATATATATATATATATATATATATATATATATATATATATATATATATATATATATATATATATATGTGTGTGTATATAATTTTTAGCAGAGACCCTAGGGAATAAAATTGCAATATTTTATGTTACTCTGTATTTGCGCAGCGGTCTTTCAAATTTAAATTTTTGGTGAAAAAATACACTTCAATAAATAAAAATAAGTTAATAAACAGTGAAGTTAACACAATTTTTTTTTTTGTATAATGTGAAAAATTATGTTACGCCGTGAGAATTGTGAGAGAATCGTAATTCTTTATTCTAAGCAAAATAAGTGCGAATCTCATTTTATCCAGAATTGTGCAGCTCTACTAGTGGTATGAACAAAGTCTTTAATTGATATTACTCTACTGTGATGAACTATATAACACAGAGCTCACTGTTCAAAGTAGAGCATTGGGGAGTATATAACATACTACAGTAGAGAGAATGGGCAAGTCTTGTGTTTGTCATGCTGTGTATGGAGGGGACACCCACAATGCACCCTTGCATGCTCAGGGTATACACCCATAGCAACTCATGGCTGCTTTAGAGCTCCCATTAATGGTTCAACATGCAGACGCTTGTCAGGCTCCAGGCAGATCTCTACATTCTGGTAAGCAGTTTCCATTTTCCCAGGGCTTCGCTCTGATCTGAAGCACTGCACAATTCTATACATAACTTCGCTGCCCTTCCCAAAGCTGATCCTGTTCAAGTGTCTTGGGTTTTGTTTGAATACCAATCCTATTGTTATTTTAAAATCAGGTGGCCTTGAAGTACCATCAGCTGTTTGACTATCATTACGTTGCCCATACACAGTTCCGTTTTTTTTTTATTTTTATTCATGCAGTCAGCCAGCCAGCCTGAACATTAAAAAACTGACCTGTTTACCCATCCACACATTCGGTATGGATGTGGGAATCCTCTCCGCTGTGTCTTTGTATTCTGACAGCGGGGAGACTCCCCCACCTCCCCACTGTCCGAATACACTGATCAGCGAATAGATATGTGGGGTTGAAAAAGCAACATAGGAGGTTTTATCAAAACTGGCTAAACCGCCATACACGGGGGGGGGGGGGTTATTAACCCAAATAGAGAATTGAGACCACAAAACAATAGAGGGTTTTTATTGATGGCCCACCGGTATTTTGATCAGGCATAAA
The DNA here is from genome assembly GCA_028564925.1 of Lithobates sylvaticus. Taxonomy (NCBI): domain Eukaryota; kingdom Metazoa; phylum Chordata; class Amphibia; order Anura; family Ranidae; genus Lithobates; species Lithobates sylvaticus. Next base: position 406,711,587 of record CM053027.1, read on the forward strand.
AAAACAGTCAATATAATATAAAAAACTTTTCAAATTTTTATTACAAAGTTTAAAAAGAGTATTCCTTCAACATGAGATCCAATTATTTTTTTATATAAAGATACATGTATGGAAAACATCAAGTTGACGTGTTTTGTGGTAATTACCGCTTCTTCAGGACTTTTTTACTCGATGTAAAATATATTTTCTCTAATTCTACACAAGTTCTTACATGTTGGATACCTGTCGTCATCTACGAGTAAAAAGTCATTAAGAAGCGGTAATTACAGTAAAACACACAACATGACATATGACAGTAGTCTTTCTGTTCTCCATACATGTATCTTTGTATGAGAAATTGGATCTTATGTTGAAAAAACTATTTTAAACTTTGTAATAAAAATTAGGAAAGTCATTTTATATATTATATTGACTGATGTCTGATAAAAATACCGATGGGCATTCGCTAAACACCCTCTATTCTTTTGTTGTCTCAATAAACTGATCAACGCCGTAGACTATTGGCTCTCATGAATGGGAATGGCTATACGGACAGTTCCTTCTGAAACAGGCATTTTTTTTTTTTTTTCATCTATGTTTGGCCATGTTTAGTCCCTTAACATTGATTTGATATGTTTTCCCATGTCCTAAAATTAGTTTTTCCTTTTTGATCTTCATGGTTACTTGGGTAATAATATTCAACCATAGACAATTTTTACACTTACACAGTCATCGCTTACTAATTTTTAAAGGTAGTTTTTATGGTAAAGCTGAAGTTTAATATTTTTTTGAAGGGATACAGCACAAAACACATCCGTTTACCTGTAATAGTGTGTGTATCTCATGTCCTGCAGGCTGCAGGCTATTCATGTAAAAATCCATGCAGCTATATACTGCCCAGCGTGGCAAACTTCTGGTGCTGCAAGGGTTATCAGCACCTGTTATTGAAGGACTTGCGCTGCTTCTGCCCCCTTCTCTGATCACAGAACTCATACGATTTATTGTCCCACAATGCAACACGCTGTGTGAGTTGGTAGGAAAGATCCCGTCATTCATCTGCTCCTCCTCCAAAGAACGCATAAACATGCACATGCGTACAGACATATGTTTGTACCCAGGCATGTGTTTATGCAAGTACCCCAGTGTACAGCCATTAATTTCTATGGGTGATTGTACGCTCTGTGGCTCCTTGGTGATGAAATGTGATTTTTATGTCATGTGGCCATAGTCGTCGGTGTGTTTGTGGCCTGTTTACCAACTAACCATTACAAGCAGCTTTACAATATTACAGAAAAACATGTTACAAACCTCAAGTAACAGAAAAATAATTCTTTATAACCCATAAGCAGAATAGGTATTGCTTGATGGCATGTTATGTATACATCTTCTCAGTACCAGCTGAACACGTTCAGTCTTTTTTTTCCCACGTTAGTTGTTAAGTGAAATAATGCTGGGATGTTGGCATGCATTGCTGAATCTCTGTGCAGCAGGATGTAGCTCCTCTTGGAAGCCGTTCTTGTGTACTTCTTGTTCCACAAGTGATTTGTCACTGACATTTTGTAGTTCCAGACAGAGCCTGGTTTTCATAATACAATACATAATATATATATATATATCTCTATATCAGAGTGTATTGTCTTCTGTTCTTTGCTTCAAAGGCTGTCACCTTCTTTTTTTATTTTATTTTTTATATGTACTTCCCAAGGTCCATGTCATTATAAAACTGTAATCCTCTTCATACTACTTAACCAATATGTTGTTTTCTAGAAACTGTGCCAATCTTGTTCAAAATTAAATTGTATAATCTCACTGAGTAAAGGTAAAATGCTATAGGAAAAAAAAAAAGATGCAAAGTGTGACTGTGCAAGTGATTGTTCCTCATTTTTCATTATTGCACTAAAAAGCATTTAAAACGTTGGAACTGATGCCCATATAATGCACCCTTGGAAGAAAGTAATTGCTGGATTGGTTGCTTGGAGTTGCACAGAAAACCTGGGGTGATTGTTTTCCGTGACAGTACGGCGTACACTGCGGAGGAAGGGCATGCATGGGTTTCGTCCATGAAGGAAGCCTCTCCTAAAGCACATGCACAAAAAAGCCAGCCTAAAAATTACCAGGGACCATGCTGAAAAAGACTACTGGGACTCTGTACTCTGGAGTGATGAGACCCAGATAAATGTTTTTGGAACTGATGGTTTCAAAACTGTATGGCGTCGCAAAGGTGAGGAGAACAAAGGAAAATGCATGGAGCCCACAGTAAAACATGGTGGTGGCAGTGTCCTCCTGTGGGGCCGTATGAGCGCTGCTGGTGTTGGGGAGATGCATTTCATTTATGGTATTGTGAATTCAAATATGTACTGCTTTATCTTGAAAGAGAAGATGCTACCATCACTCCTTGCCCTTGGTTGTCATGCCATTTTCCAACATGACAATGATCCAAGGCCACATCTAAGGCCACTGTTGAATTTCTGAAGAGGAACAGGGTGAAAAGGAATCGGTGGCCAAATATGTCTCCTGATCTGAACCCAATCGAACACTTATGGGGAATTCTGAAGAGACAAGTTGAGCATCATTCTCCATCCAGCATCCAGGCTCTAAAAGAGGTCTTTTTGAAGAATGGAAAAAGATGGATGTTGCAATATGTCACCAACTTGTTCAATGCATGCCTCAAAGCTTAGGGCTATCCTTACAAATCATGGAATTCATACAAAATACCAGATGTAGTAGTTTTTATTGTGGGGTGTATTCATTTTTGCATCAACTAATTTGAGTAAAACTGAAGATTTTGTAATCTAAGTTATATTATTAACCTTTCATGTAATGGAGCTAAACAAATGCTCTATAGAACTCAGTTTTGTCAAAATTTTGGAAATTGTTCTCCTGTTCATTGAGATACTGATTAAACTCTTACTTTTTAAAAGGGGGTACTCATTAATGCTAAGCACTGTATATGTTTTTTGTATAATGTCTGTTTGTGAAGTATAGTGTCTTTCACATCGGCTCCTTTTCAGTTGCATCAGCTTTTTTAGTGGTTTTTTTTGCCATTACTTCCATCAGTTGATCCGATTTAGTAGGTGGAGCCTTTGTTTTAGCCACTATATATTTCAAAGTTTCATAAGTAAAGCTGTGTATGCTGAAACGCATCAACTGACTCTAATTGCGTATTGCTTCCTGAATAAAAGCAACATTTTATCGTAATATCTGTTGTGCGGATCATCTTCGTGGATGAACTCTTTGCAGCTAGAATGAATGCAGCTAGGGGGCCTACGGATTGCCCGGCGTCTTCTACAACCTACGGCCGTGATCTGGTCAGCAAACAAACATCCCCTACCTGCCAAGCAGTCGACCCACCCTCTGAAGTAAAGGGACAACTCAGGGAATCCTCCAAAGACCCTCCGACAACAAGCTCGGCATCCCGCGGCCTACCATCCTATTGTGGCCTATGGACTCGGCTGCAGGCAATCTCCCAGGGCTCAGTGAGTAACATCCTACACAGATCCCTCCACAGTCAGGCTCCCCAGCAGTGTGTGTCCATCTGAGCCTCTGTCCCTGTCTTAAACAGAAGGGATTTCTGGCCTTGATAAAACGGAACTCCCCCACCCGGCGGCCAACCCTTAGGAAAGTCCCCGGCTTCGGCCTACCTCTGGAGGACGGCGGCCATCTTGCTACTCCAGGTACACCCTGCCTCATTTCTTTAAACTTCTATTACTGCACAGTTAACCTCTTCTTCTCAAAGCTTGGGGAAATACCTAAACTATTACTCACTACTCACAGCAATTGCACAAGTATCAGATACCTGTCAGCCCGGCGGCCAACCCTTAGGAAAGTCCCCGGCTTCGGCCTACCTCTGGAGGACAGCGGCCATCTTGCTACTCCAGGTACACCCTGCCTCATTTCTTTAAACTTCTATTACTGCACAGTTAACCTCTTCTTCACAAAGCTTGGGGAAATACCTAAACTATTACTCACAGCAATTGCACAAGTATCAGATACCTGTCAGTCCTGCGGACTCACTTTCATGGGCAAAATTGGGGATCAAAGAAGCAATTATTCTTCAACCCTTAAGCTTCAGACCTCTCCGGGGGGGCGTAGCTTAGCGATGGAAGCGTGAGGACGCCCGACCCGGAGCTCTGCAGGAGTTAGCCCGGAGATGAGCCTGTTAGCCCGCTGACTTAGCCGACAACTACATGCCAGGGGAGCGCAAACACCCGCTGGACACCGGGGAGCAGAGAGGTCCCGGAATCGCTCACTATTTCCTCCGCCAGCACAGCGTTTCTTCTCCCGCCACTCCAGCCAAGATGGCGCCGCCGAAAGTCTCATACGCAAGTGCCGCTGCACAGCAGGGGAAAGGTACGTCTGCTAGTACCGCTGCGACCCCTTTACAGGCCCCACAGAACGACAGGGCTCACTCCCCCTTGATGTCCCCAGCCTCCCCTAACCTGGAACAGCATCTAAGCCCTACTTATGGGGGTGGCACGGACAGTAGCACTGAAGGAGGCCTGCGTGATATTGTGGCGGGCCTGCCATCCAAGCAGGACCTTCAGGAGATGGCGGCATCCATTGTCAGTGCGCTCTCCAGAGAACTGCATGACTTGCGCCAGCAAGTAGACACCGTGGAGGAGAGGGTCACTGTGCTGGAATCCTCCAGTTCTACAACTGACACCCGTATTGCTTCACTTGAGGCAGGGCAGCAGGCTATCCGCCGCCAACTTGTGGAGGTGCAGCTCAGATTGGACGACGGAGAAAACCGGAGCAGGAGGAACAACCTACGCCTGCGTGGAATTCCTGAAGCCACCATGGGCCCAGACCTCCGAACCACGGTGATAGCCCTCTTAAACCAAGTGCTGGGAAAGCCACCTGCCTCAGAAATGGAACTGGACAGGGTGCACAGGGCCCAGGGTAACGCCTTCAGCTACAAGAGACCCCGCGGCAACGGACCCCCCACGCGATGTTCTGTGCAGGGTCCATTTCTTTACTATTAAGGAAGAGATCTTGCGTTTAGCATGGGAAAAGGGCCCCATTGACTTTGACGGCGCACTCATCCGGATTTTCCCAGATGTTTCCAGACAAACGAGAGCCATGAGGGGTCTTATGCGCCCCTTACTGGAAGTGATTCGGGAAGCTGAGGCAACCTACAGATGGGGGCACCCCTTCCACCTAATTGTCAGGAGAAGAGGAACGGAATTTCATCTCCGTACGCCTGACCAACTGCCTAGCCTGTTTGACTTTCTCAACAAGCCCGCAGTCAACGTACCCAACTGGTTTGATTACCTGCTCACACAGGAGGCACTTGGACCACCACCCCCTCGATCGCAAAGGATCCGACGACCCCGCTCACGTACCACCAGCCGGGACAACTACAGGTCTCATCCGATGTCTTCGGAGGACTAGCCATCCTCCCCATGCCATTGTCTGATAGGCTCCCACATTGACAGTTTCACCAGCAGATGAAGGAACATATTGCTCACAGTTCAGGCTTGACGCAGCCACCCACCGCAACCAGTGAACTTGCCTTACCTGACCAGCAGTCCCCTGCATGCGAATACACATCTGCAGTGACAAGGAATCGCTGCACAACCTATTGACTAAAGCTGAACCCAGGGGTAGTGGTAAGAGGTGACACCTTGTTGACTCATGAATGATGCATACCCATAGTTTACAGCCAGTGAATATATAATGTGCACCCAGTGAGCCTCATTGGCCCAGGTAATACCTGCAGTGATGATGGAGGGTGATGTCCCTCAGCAGCTCGGGCGGGATCAGAGGGTAGAGGTGTGCCACAGGGGGATGCTTAGTGTCTTGTCAGGGGTTGGGGGGGGGGGTATGGGGAGAGCTTGGGCTTCCTACTCTGCGGGGCATACTTTAGTTCTGGACGGTTACTCTCCCATTCCTCCTTCTCTCCCCACCTGTAAATCTAACCCCCACCATCTGTTAGCCATGCTTGGGGACATGCTGATGGAGTCGCCTTTTCCATGCCCAGACCGTATACATATGTGAATTGCCCTGCCACCCTTAAGCTGGTGGCTGTTTAGTGGCGTTCTCTCATCACCCCAATCGGTCTCACCCTGGCACACCACCACAATCTCGCAAGGGCGATTGTTTTAAGCTCAGGGAACTGAAGCTGGGGACTGGCATGATGTCTCAATGCTGGTTGGGGGTGGGAAGGTAGGGGAACCGGAGAAAAATCTACTGTAAACACTTGTAGAGTAGTTCCTACCTCCCCTCAGGCTGTGTCTAGTATAGTCTAGTTTAATATAGTACATATGTTTTTTATGTTATATTGCATTATATGTTTCATGATGCTGGTTTGCCGTACTGGAGCCTACACCTTAAGTTATTTTGGCACATATGTCTGAATCTAAGTTTAAATTCTCATGGGCTAATCTCCTGCATCTCCATTCTCTTTGCTAGTTTTACGTTATAGTCTTTTGGCTATCTGGCCTCTTTTTGCTCTCTCACTCCCCATAGGGGAGCTCAGGGAGAGGAAGGGGTCCGACCACCCCCCTTTAGGGTAGACCCCTGTGTGGACACTGTTGTGCTCACAAGAGGTCCTTTTGGAATTCTTAGCACCAACCTTACCCTTTTCTTCCTCCAGTCCCCTCCCTCTCTTTTCCTTACTCTTCCTCACCCCTCTCCTGCCTGTCTCCACACCTTCCACCCCCCCCCCCCTCCTGCCTACTCTCCTTTATGCTCCCTCATCCTCACTTTCTCCTTCTTTTGCTTGCCCTGGTCCTCTGCTGTGGGGGGGTCTATACACACCAGTTAACCTTACGTAACCTTAGTGGTGATCAACCTGATTCAGTAGCGGTGATGGGTCTCCTCAAGGTAACCTCCCTTAATGTTCGGGGCCTAAACACACCGGAGAAACGCTCACAGCTCTTAGCGGACTTGCGCAAGGGCAAAACTCAGGTGGCGTTCCTCCAAGAAACGCACTTTCGTGCGGACAGCATACCTAAGCTAACCAATGGGGCATTTCCATTAGCCTATCATAGTGGTTCTCCGATCTCCAGGTCTAAAGGGGTAAGTATCTTATTGGCTAAATCAGTCCCCTGGTTGTTTGAGGCGCAGCGAGCAGACACGCTTGGCCGCTTCATACTACTGAAGGGGAAGGTGTCTGGCGTGACGGTCACTTTCGCGAATGTTTATTTTCCTAACTCAGACCACTCACAATTCCTGAGGAGGCTCCTCCCGGAACTCCTCGAATTTACCGAGGGCATGCTGGTTTTCGGGGGCGATCTTAACTTTGCCATGGAACCAACCCTTGACGTCTCCAGGGGTGCATCTCACCTAGCGTACTCGCGTTTAAAACAACTGAAGACTGACCTTCATGCACTGCACCTAGTTGATCCTTGGCGACTGCTCCATACACAAGAACGGGATTACACGTTTTTCTCTCCAGTCCACCAGACCTACTCTAGACTGGACTATTTATTACTATCTCATAAAGACCTGTCCAGGGTGGTATCTACTTCTATAGACGTAATGTCACTTTCAGATCACGCTCCTGTGCACTTGATTTTGCAGATGGGGCCAGAATCTCAATCCCCACCCTCGTGGACTCTTAACGAATCCCTGCTTCAATCTGAGGACACTCGTTCAGAGATACTGAGCACCCTGCGTGAATACTTCTCCCTCAACAGAGAGTCAGTGCCCAATCCTCTTGTAGTCTGGGAGGCCCATAAGGTAGTAGTTAGGGGCGTGCTGATGAAATTAGGTGCCCGACTCAAACGTGAGAGGAATCGTCGCATTGACGATCTCCTGTCATTGATCCGCAGACTGGAGTGTGTACATAAGGCGAGTATCGCCCAGGCCACCTTCCAGGACTTGCTTAAAGCCCGTGAAGAACTCCGCACTTTGCTCCTTCACAAAACGAAACAGAAGCTAGCTTGGGCGCGACGTACTATGTTTGAATTTTCAAACAAACCAGGCTCGTTGCTGGCCAGAGCCCTGCGGGGTCCACGCACCAAGACATACATACCTCACATTCAAGCGGCATCCGGTCAACGTCTGCATGTCTCTTCGGATATCGCAGGGGAATTCCGAACATACTACGAAGGCCTCTACAACCTGGACAAGCCTTCATATACAGACCCCCAGACCCTAGACACTCCGACCCCACAGACCTATGTTTCCACATCGGGCATGCCCTCACTCTCTGGGGACACCCAGGAAGAGTTAGAGAAACCAATCACCGTAGCGGAACTTGGGGAGGCTCTGGCATCCTCGAAACCCAAAAAGGCCCCGGGCCCGGACGGCCTAACCCCAGTGTACTTTAAGACCTTTTTTGACATCCTAGCACCACCATTGGTATCTGCTCTCAACTCCATCACGGAAGGGAATTCCTTCCCAGTGGACTCGTTAAGGGCATACATATCCCTTATCCCAAAGGAAGGGAAGGACCTATTGCACTGCGGGAACTACCGACCAATCGCACTCCTTAACACAGATTTGAAACTTTTTGCCAGAATTCTGGCAAACAGGTTGCTCCCCCATATCCCCAGGCTAATCCACAGAGATCAAGCTGGTTTTGTCCCTATGCGAGAGCCACGAGACAATACTATCAGAGTGCTTAACCTGATTCATGCGGCCAAGACATCCAAACGGGCCCTTCTCCTGCTGTCTACTGACGCGGAGAAGGCGTTTGATCGTGTGGACTGGTCATTTATACGGGCCACTTTGGAACATATCGGACTGCGACCCTCCATGCTGAACTGGATCTTGTCCCTTTACACGAACCCGACTGCGTCAGTTAAAGTCAATGAAACAAGATCTGATTTTTTCCAAATACGCAATGGCACGCGCCAAGGTTGCCCCCTGTCCCCACTGATCTTTATCCTCTCCCTTGAACCCCTCCTGTGCCATATAAGGTCTGACGTGGGTATAACGGGATACTCCAAAACCTCGGGGAACCACAAAGTAGCCGCCTTTGCGGATGACCTGATTTTCTTTGTGACAGAACCTCTCACATCACTCCCCCACCTGTTACAGTCTTTGCGTCTGTACGGCACTCTTTCCCACTTCCAAATTAATTTGACCAAGTCATCTATCTTAAATATATCGGTTGATAATGATGTGGCTCGACGTTTGAAGTCAGCTTTCCCACTGCGGTGGGCCACAGGCCGCATCCGTTATTTGGGTGTGGACATCACACCTGACACAGCAGACCTTTATGGTGCAAACTTTCTACCATTGCTCGAGCGCCTCAAGACTGACCTTTTACATTGGCACGCACTTACTCTGACGTGGTTTGGCCGTTGCAATGCCCTTAAGATGACCTTACTGCCAAAGGTCTTGTACCTGATGCAAGCACTACCTATCAGACTACCCCCCACCTTCTTTAAACGCATCAATGCCATGTTTCGATCATTCATCTGGTCATACAATAAGCCACGCATCAAACTACAGATCCTTCACATGGCGAAACACAGAGGTGGGCTTGGCCTCCCAGATATGAAGGCATACTACAGGGCAGTCCATCTCACTAGGGTGGTTGACTGGCATTGTCATGCAGAGGCAAAGCATTGGGTGGCCATGGAAGGGGAAGACTCTGGTGACACTCTCAGTAGCCGGTCTTGGACCGCATCTCCCATGCCCAGGGATCTACAGGCCCACCCAACGCTGGGCAGCACTCTGGTAGTTACTAGGGAAGCCTTCAAGCACTCCTCTTTGTCCCCTGCGCCTTCGCCAATGGTGCCAGTGCTTGGCAACCCGGAATTTATCCCGGGCATACAGAATCCAAACTTACAACGCCTGGTGACGGGCTCCAAGTTCCGCCTATGCGACTTCTTAGGACCTGATGGGCAACTTTCCATACGGGCGGGAACGTGGGCAACAGACCCACCCCTGGACTTCTGGAGCGGACTACAACTGCGGAACTTTCTCCGCAGCTGCTTACGGAAAAATGGTATAGCGCGGCCACTTACAGAACTGGAACGCATATGCCATCAGGGGGCACCCATACGACATTGTCTCTCATTCATATACTCGTCCCTGATACAGCCTGTAGAGGGGTTTGTCCCCCCATCCTTAAGTAAATGGGAAGCCGAACTTGGTATCAGCTTTACCGATGACCAAAGACTTAAAATCTTACACTTTGCACAGAAGTCCTCCATCGCCACCAGGGTTCAAGAGACCTGTTACAAGATAACGACTCGCTGGTACAGGGTACCAGCTACCCTTCATCGCATATTCCCCCAGGTCTCGGACCGCTGCTGGCGGTGTGGTACTGAGGAAGGCACAATGCTGCACATCTTCTGGTCCTGCCCTAGGCTTTCCTCCTTCTGGCGGGGGGTGACCGACACGATCAGACACCTGACCAATGTTTCCCTAGAGGACGACCCAGCGGCCTGTCTGCTTCATCTCACGGAACGACCTATCAAAAAGTACAAAAAATCCCTAACTATTCAGCTACTCAACGCGGCAAAGGCCTGCATCCCACTGTGCTGGAGATCGGAGAACCCACCAACGCAGTCCCATTGGTACGCCAAAGTTAAAGAATTAAGAGACATGGAGGACCTCACTGCTACCCTACATGATAAGGAGGAGGCCTTCAGTGAGACCTGGAGACCCTGGCATTACTTCATTTACACAGACGCATACTTACAGGAAATGGCTATGAGCCCAGGCCATAATGCGTCGACCCAAAGACCCAGCCCCCACACTCAGAGGACCCCACAGTAACAGGGCAGTTCTCTCTGTTATCCCTCACGGACAAGCACGTATCTCTAACACCCTTCTTGCTTCCTCTGTCAATCCCCTTCCTTTTGTTCTTCTTCTCCCCTCTGCTCCTCCTCAAGCTTTCCTTCTCCCTCCTCCCTTACCCCATGTATCTCACCCGCCGCGGTTGGTGACCGCGAGTCCCCCCCCCCCCCTGTTTTTTCCCCGAAATATGCTTCAGACATAGCAACTGTTGCCCATCCATGAGAGCTAGACAAGAGGAATGAATATACACACCATGCCCAGTTTAGTTTGACTCTCATGTTTGGGTTGCTCGGCTGCAGAATTTTTCACTTGCACGTACATTAAACTAACCTTGCTATCATCTGGTATAGTCTAACGAAGGTATTAGTTATTAGCAGTCAGGAATAACGATGACTGATCCACCCACTCGACCCGGCGGGCAGTAACATTGCCCTGATATTTCACTCGATCCTATTTTGTGCCTTACGCAGGGAAGTGGTTTGATTAGCCCACATGATGTTTCTTACTTTGTAATGTTTTTTGCATTCTCTGACCTGTTACATGTACTCTGACAATGTTGTCTATACCGTTTTGTTGTACTTTGTATTACTTAAATAAAGGAATTAAAAAAAAAAAAAAAAAAAAAAAAAAAGAATGAATGCAGCTAGATTCTGCTGAACATTCTGACACCCCCCCCCCCCCCGCTCTATCTGGCCAGTTAAGCTTGTTTTCAATGGGGATCACATGACCACAGGCCTAGGCAGTACTATAGGTTGCCTGGAGCAATCATTTTTTTCCAGGAAAGGTAAATATTTCAACCCTTCCATTATCTTTTATTTACCCATCCCAGTCAAGAATGTCGTCATAGTTTTATCTTGACATTTGAGTATATATGTTTATTTTAAAGGTGTTGTGTGCAAACTGCATAGACCGTTTTTAACTCCTGGTTTTATCTGCCAGTATGTGTAAGCACAATGCCAGGAATTAAAATCTAGTAAGCAGGATTCCTGCCAGAAACAGAAAGTCTTGAGTGGATTTTCAATTTTTAATTGTACTGTGCTGAAATATAAATGTAGAATGAGCTGCATGCATTGTTTTGCTAATTTTGGTTACAAAAGCTCACCTGGTGTACTGTTGGTTTCCCTCTGCACTGCTTCCTTTTCTCCTTAAACGTCTTTTAATTTTTGCTACATTGTATCACTGCTGATGGCTAGACAAGAATGATATACAAGAAAAAAGAAAGAGGAAGTTGGACTATATAGGCCAAACATGGAGAGTACAAATCCATATACAGTTGGGTCCATATATATTTGGATACGGGCACAATTTTCATACTTTTGGCTCTGTATGCCACCAGAATAAAATTAAAATGAAATTTAATTTTAAATGCAGACTTTCAGCTTTAATTGCAGGGGTTGAACATAAATATCAAGTAAACGTTTTAGGAACTGCAACCATTTTTTATACACAGTCCCCCCCCCCCCCTTTTCAGGAGCTCAAATGTAATTGGACAAATTTAATATAATTGTAAATAAAATGTTAATTTTTTTTATATTTTGTTGAGAAATCTTTACTTGCAATGACTGCCTGAAGTCTCGAACCCATGGACATTATCAAAGACTGGGTTTTCTCCTCTCTGATGCTTTTATCAGGCTCTAACTGCAGTGGCCTTCAGTTTTTCTTTGTTTGTGGGTCTTTATGCCTTTATAGTTTTGCCTTCAGCAAGTGAAATGCATGCTCAATTGGGTTGAGATCATGTGATTTTACTCAGTCATTGCAGAATATTACACTTCTTTTCCTTCCAAAGCTCCTGGGTTGCTTTTGCAGTGTGTTTAGATCATTGTCCCTTTGTACTGTGAAGCGCCATCCAATCAACTTTGCTGCATTTGGCTGAAGCTGGGCTGACAACATATCTCTAAACACTGCAGAAATCATCCCGCTGCTTCTGTCTTCTGTAACTACAGCAATAAACACCAATGATCCAGTGCCACTGGAAGCCATGCATGCCCATGCCATCACACTGCCTCCACCATGCTTTACAAACGATGTTGTATGCTTTGGACCATGAGCTGTTCCAAGCCTTCTCCACACTTTTTTTTTTTCTTTTTCGTCTCGTCATTCTGGTACAGATTAATCTTAGTCTGTCCAAAGAATGCTTTTCTAGAACTGGTCTGGCTTTTTTAGATGTTTTTTTGGCAAAGTCTAATCTGGCTTTTCTATTCTTCAGGCCTATGAATGGTTTGCACCTTGTGGTGAACCCTCTGTATTTGCTCTTGTGAAATCTGCTTCTCTTGATTGTAATCTCTGACAATGATATGCCCACCTCCTGGAGCGTGTCCTTCACTTGTCTGGATGTTGTGAATGTTTTGTTTTTTTCTTTACCACAGAGAGGATCCTGCAATCATCCACCACTGTTGTCTTCCATTGACATCCAGGCCTTTTTATGTTGCTGAGCTCACCAGTACGTTCTTATTTCCTCAGAATGTAACAAACTGTTTTGGCCACTCCTAATGTTACTGCTATCTCTATGATGGATTTATTTTGTTTTTGAAGCCTTACAATGGCCTGTTTCCCTTTCACGGACAGCTCCTTTTGAATGCATGATGTAGGTTCACAGCAATAGATTCCAAATGCAAATACCAGAATAAGAATTAGAATAAGCTCCAGACCTTTTACCTGCATAATTGATGAAGAAATAATGGAGTAGCCCACACCTGGCCATGACACAGCTTTTGATTCAATTGTCCAATTACTTTTTGTCCCTTGAAAAAGAGGGAGTGTCTAGTCTTGAGCTGTAATTCCTAAAACCTTCGTCCAATTTGGATGTACATACCCTCGAATTAAACATGAGTGTGCACTTTCAGCCCATATCTATTATATAACTATAGTTTGAATATGTTTTGGTAAATACCTGAAAAAAACTAAAATTGTGCTGGTGTGCAAAAAATGATGACCTTTTAATTAACATTAAAAAAGGGAACATCAATTTGTATGTCAATTAAAAACAAACGGTGTAATTGTGCTTATGGCTAGAATAAATTTTTATATATATATATATATATATATATATATATAATATATATATATATATATATATATATATATATATATATATATATATATATATATATATATATATATATATATATACGCACGCTCATAAGTTTATCTACCCTGGCAGAATTTGATACAAAAACATTTCTCTCCATGGTTAGTGTTTGGCTCAAGCCATTTATTATCAATCTGTGTTTTACGCTTTTTTTTTTAATTCATTATCACAACAGAAACTACCCAAATGACTCTGATCAAAAGTTTACATACCCTGGTGATTTTGGCCTGATAACATGCACACAAGTTGACACAAAGGGGTTTGAATGGCTATTAAAGTTACCAACCTCACCTGTGATCTGTTTGCTTGTAATTAGTGTGTGTGTGTATAAAAGGTTAACGTGTTTCTGGACTCCTGACAGACCCTTGCATCTTTCATCCAGTGCTGCACTGACGTTTCTGGATTCTGAGTCATGGGGAAAGCAAATTTAATTATCAAAGGATCTGTGGCAAAGGGTAGTTAAACTGTATAAAACAGGAAAGGGATATAAAAAGATATCCAAGGAATTGAGAATGCCAGATAAAAATTTAGCTTTTTGGCCACAACCATAAATGCTACATTTGGAGAGGAGTCAACAAGGCCTGTGATGAAAGGTACACCATTCCTAGTGTGAAACACGGAGGTGGATCGCTGATGTTTTGGGGATGTGTGACCTACAAGGGCACAGGAATTTTGGTCAAAATTGATGGCAAGATGAATGCAGTAAAATACTGGAGGAACATTTGTATTTATCAGCCAGGAAGCTGCGCATGGGACATGGACATTCCAACATGACAATAATCCAAAACACAAGGCCAAGTCAACCTGTCATTGGGTACAGCAGACTAAAGTGAAGGCTCTGGAGTGGCCATCTCAGTCTCCTGACCTTAATATCATTGAGCCACTCTGGGGAGATCTCAAACGTGCAGTTCATGTAAGACAGCCCAAGAATTTACAGGAACTGGAGGCTTTTTGCCAAGAGGAATGGGCAGCTTTACCATCTGAGAAGGTAAAGAGCCTTCTCCACAAGTACCACAAAAGACTTCAAGCTGTCATTGATGTTAAAGGGGGGCAAGACACGGTATTAAGAACTGCGGTATGTGATCAGGAGAGAGAGATCTCTATCATTTTGTAGCAGAGAGAGCCAGGAAAAGTCCTGTTTGGGGTTTATATGTCTCCTAGACTCCTCTCATACACATTCGGGGATCTCTAGTCCTCTCCCCCAGGCCAATTTAATCTCGCCTGAGACAGACAGCCAGTGCTGTTGGCCTGGGCCCCTCAGACAACGTCTGTTTAGGAGAGCACAAGGTTGCTAAAAGCTATTAAGCAGTGTATGTGGAAGCTGGCAAGCTGTAGGCTTGCTCGGCCTGGTAGTTGACATGTAAATATTGTATAGTTAGTGCCGAGACATGGCTAGGTTTTTGTTTGGATATTTTTGGAACTCTTCAAACAAGTAAGGGACAATGTTGAGAAGTCAGGGTTAGGTTTTAAAAAAATATCCATATCTTTGATCCCTAGGAGCACCATCAAATCCACCATAACCAAATGGAAAGAACATGGCATGCAGCCGCACACCAAAACTCACGGACCGGGCAAGGAGGGCATTGATCAGAGAGGCAGCACAGAGACCTAAGGCAACCCTGAAGGAGCTGCATAGTTCCACAGCAAAGACTGGAGTATCTGTACATAGGACGACAATAAGCTGTACGCTCCATAGAGTTGGGCTTTATGGCAGAGTGGCCAGAAGAAAGCCATTACTTTCATCAAAAAACAAAACAGCACGTTTTTGAGTTTGCGAAAAGGTATGTGGGAGACTCCCAAAATGTATGAACGAAGGTGCTCTGGTCTGATGAGACTAAAATGGAACTTTTTGGACATCAAAGAAAACGCTATGTCTGGCGCAAACCCAACACATCACCCACAGAACACCATCACAGTGAAACATTGCGGTGGCAGCATCATGCTGTGGGGATGTTTTTCAGCAGTCGGGACTGGGATACTGGTCAGAGTTGAGGGAAAGATGGATGGTGCTAATTACAGGGATATTCTTGAGCAAAACCTGTACCACTCTGTGTGTGATTTGAGGCTAGGACGGAGGTTCACCTTCCAGCAGGACAATGACCCCAAAACACACTGCTAAAGCAACACTTGAGTGGTTTAAGGGGAAACATGTAAATCTGTTGGAATGGCCAAGTCTAAGCCCAGACCTCAAATCAATAGAAATTCTGTGGTCAGACTTAGATTGCTATTCACAAGCGCAAACCATCTAACTTGAAGGAGCTGGATCAGTTTTGGGCAAAAATCCCAGTGGTAAGATGTGGCAAGCTCATAGAGACTTATCCAAAGTGACTTGGAGCTGTGATGGGCGCAAAAGGTGGCTCTACAAAGTATTGACTTTAGGGGGGGTGAATAGGTATGCACATTGACTTTGACTTTTACTTTTATTTTGTCCTATTTTGTTGTTTGCTTAACAATAAAAAAATAATAATAAAAATTTTCAAAGTTGTGGGCATTTTCTGTAGGTTTAATGATGCAAATCCTCAAACAATCCATGTTAATTCCAGGTTGTGAGGCAACAAAACACGAAAAATGCCAAGGTGGGTGAATACTTTTGCAAAGACACTGTATGTATACAGTAAAACCTTGGTTTGAGAGTAACTTAGTTTGAGAGCATTTTGCAAGACAAGCAAATGTTTTAATAAATTATGACTTGATAAACAATGTCTTGATATACAAGTGGCGTCATGTCACAACTGAGTATAAAAGAGAAGAGAGGTGCCTCGCCAAGTGTAGCAATATGGTTCCATTTAATGAAGGTACAACAAACAGCAACTCGCATGGTTGATGATTAAGACCCTTTTCACACTGAGCCGCCCCGGGCGTCAGCGGTAAAGCGGCGCTATCTTTAGCATCGATTTACCGTAGTTTTAGCGGCGTTGTTCGGTCGCTAGCGAGGCGGTTTTAAGCACCCGCTAGCGGCCGAAAAGGGGTTAAATCCGCCCGCAAAAAGCCGCAGCAGCAGGGCTTTGCCGGCAGGGTATCACGGTGCTGTCCCGTTTTCAATGTGGAGGAGTGGTGTATTCACCGCTGCAAAGAAGCTGCTGGCAGGACTTTTTTCGACGCCCTGCCAGCGCAGCGCCCCAGTGTGAAAGCACTAATGCATATATGGGTGAGAGAGGATTCTAGGACTCTTATTTTTATTTTTTTATTCATTCGCTGTTCTAACACACCTGGGTGAGCTGCGAGCGCCTAGAATGGTGCACTCAGGTCACCTTTTTTGATGCATATAAGAGCCTATGGCTCTAATCAGGTGCTTCAAATACACCCCCACCACTGTAATTCTTAATAGGGGTGGGAGCGGTGGCAATGGATAGATTCATGTTATGTGTATGCCAGGATCTTGCAATGTCTCATGGGACTTGTAGTTTCAAAACAGCTGGAGGGCCGAGGTTGCCTACCCCTGCTCTAGAGAGTAAACATTGCCTTACTGTCACATTGTTGCAACATATCTGATTCGAGCCACGATAAGGACACTCCCACTGTACAAGGTGCCTTTACACTCACACTATACTTGCAGTCGTCTGCAATCTGGAAACATTTTATCCTCTGATCTTATGGTCTTTTCTATCCTCAAAGTTGTTGGCTCTGTTGGGTGAGGTCCTCTTTTTTTTTTTTTTTTTTTTTCATATCTGAGGTGTACAACCCCAATTTCAAGCGTTGGTATGCTGTAAATTAACACACAAAACAGAATGCAATGATTTGTAAATCTAATAAAGCCATATTTTATTCACAATAGAAAACCGAACACATATCCAATGTTTAAACTGAGAAAATGTACAATTAAGAAAAAGATAAGGTAATTTTTAAATTAATGGCAGCAACGCGTCTCAAAGTTGGGACAGGGCAAAAAAAAGATTGATAAGTAAGTGGTATTAACATGGAAGAGCTGGAAGAACATTTTGCAACTAATTTAGGCTAATTGGCAACAGGTCCGTAACAAGATTGGGTTTAAAAAGAGCATCTTGGAGAGTCAGAGTTTCTTAGAAGTAAAGATGGACAGAAGTTCACCAATATGTGAAAAGCTGCATCTAAAAATTGGCAAACAATTTTAGAATAATTTTTCTCAACTTAAAATTGCAAACACCCTAAATGGAGGTCTACAATGATGTGAGCGCATATACTTTTTGTTTTTGTGTGTTGAAGAGGGATTATTATTTTTCTTTCTGGGTTCATCAACATCACTAAATACTGGCTTTTCAGCTTCGCTGATCACTTGGAAAGACTATTGGTCACTGTTTTACGGTGTGTGTGTGTGTGTGTGTGTGTGCCCAGGTGTGTGTGTGTGTGTGCTTATCGGGTGCAAAAAGTTTACAGGCAAATCGTTTTTTTTGGGTGGTTTCACTTATGATGCCGCACAGTTTTTTTTTTTTTTCTTTCTTTTAATGTGTATATTATCCCAGAGGGACATGGTAAAGGTGCTTTGGCTTTTCCTTGTGACTCGTGGCTCAGGCAGACCATAACTTAAGCTTCTAATCTCAAATTGTGTTCCACCCTTTTCCATCAAGGCTTGCTCTGCTAGATCTGTGAGTGCTTCTTGGGCTTTTTGGCACAAAGCAGCTGTTTATTAGATTTGCAAGGCTGCTGCCTGGTTTTCTGTTCACACATTCTCCAAGTAACCAGGTAGGTTTTTTTGCCTCATCTGAGGTAAATTTTGGTCATAAGGTCCTTCAGATGGCTCTTTCAGCTGCTGGCAGTCCCCAGTTTTTTCGTTCTTGGGCCTGTTGCAGGTTCCTTGCTGTGTTGCTTGCCCCTCAGTTGGACTGCTTTTGGACATCCCGAGGATTTAAGACTTCCTGTGGCCCTCAAAAGACGAGAACGATAACCGGATTTTCATACTCGCCATAAAATCAGTTTTTAGGTGTCCATTGAGAAACACAGGTCCTCCCTGTGTTTATGCTCATTCCGTCAGTACTCATTTTCTAAAAATCTGAGGCATGCTGGTAGTGGGTAGGTTATCCTTGGCTAGTCTACCAATGTTTTTTGGTTTGCCAGTGTCTAATCCTACTGTAGGCGGCACTTAAAACCCAAAGGTTTAAGGTGTTCACCTTTTTAAAGAAAAAAATGCTGTACCGGTCTGGGGATTTTAAACCACCTGCTCTTCTCCCTCTTCGTGCAATGCTACCAGGATAGACTAGATTGACCTTCATTGGTCAGCACCCTTGCAGCGAATTGATTTTGGTCCATCCCAGGAATGCTGCACGAAGAAGAGGGAGAAGATCTGGGATTTCAAATCGCTGGACTGGCTGCGAGGGTGCTGACACATCAGCAACCACCAGGGTAAGTACTGCGGGGACCAGGGGGAGGTGGGAGGGTGTCCGGTGTTTAGTTTACCTTTACAAAAAAAAATTAAAAGATAATCTTTTAAGACTTCCTGTGTCTGTCAATTAAATCCAAGAGAATGATTTAATGCTAAGTACAAAAATGTTAACACAAAAAATTATTCTCTCTTTGAACTGTGACAGATACGTGGTGTAAATGTGGAAGCAGTCTTGCGAGTGGAGGAAGATGACATGAAAAGGAATACATCTCAACGCCAAGTAGATGATGACTTGGGACTCAGTATGCTTATTGACTCTCAAAATAACCAGTACATATTGACCAAGCCAAGAGATTCCACTATGCCCCGTGCTGACCATCACTTTATCAAGGTAATTTTTTGTTTATTTAGGAATAAGCTAATCTGCTGTGCTAAAGCTGTTCAGTTTGTTCTTTCATAATAGATTGCTTGGTTACAATTATTTAGTGTTGTAACTGGATTACATTGGACCTTCTGTAAAAATAGAAGATCTATTTTGCTTACTGATTTACACCCCCATATACAAATGGCTTTAAAATGCTGATGCTTTGTAAAAAAAAAAAAAATAAAGAAAAATAATAAATTCAGCTTGGCCTCAACATCCAATAGAAAAAAAATATTAGTTTCTTTGTTGTGCCAAACTTCTTCATTACCAGAAGTTTTATAAGTAAAAAAGGTTTCTGTTATAACTGCAAGACTCAGAACTGTGCAAGCTCTAGAACTATGCTGAGGGAAATGAAGATTGCATCAGAGATCTATGGGCTGAGTCATGCTTAAACATAAGATCTTGAATTTAAAGTCATGTTAAAGCGGTAGTAAACCACATTATTTTTTTGCATAATACCATTTTAATATAACATCCCCCAGAGCTTCAAACGTATCCAAACTAGGTTCTATTCTGATTCATATCTATGTTCCCATTGTTGATAACTGCGTTCAAAAGGAAAGAAGTACATTTTCAGGCTTCTTATGTTTCTCTCTACGGATCTAGTAGTACGTTTTTCCTGCAAAGTTCCAAGCGTCACCCAGTGTAGGACATATTTCAGAGATAAATTATGCTGAGATGCTGCTGTGATTGATTCTTCCCCATGTTGCCTTTACATATAACTGGTGAAGCCAGTTGCAGGAGAATGTACCATTTGTCATGGTTTCTAGAAGGGGGGCAAAAACACTTGGAAAACCCTGGGAAATCTTCACTTTGGAGTACCCAAGAGGCATAAGAAGAGGGTAGTTCATCCCACTAGTTTCCATCCAGAATTTTAATATCACCTTGTGGAGTAGCTGACCTTTAGTGTATGTATAGACCAAATGTTTAGACCCCTTGTCAAGTTTGTATTGATTTCTGTACTCCAGCTGGGTAAGTTGACATCCCTTTTGTTAGTCTTGGTGACCATTATCACGGATACAGAAAATTATCGAAAAACACAATTTTAGTTTTAACCAAAACAAGTGGTTTTGGAAAATGTTTCAATGAGGGCACCTATTCTGGTGGCAACTGTCTTAAACTACTCTTACTTTGGACAATGGGACACCAAAAACAGAACACAGACAGCATAAACAGGGGTTTTAAGTATACCCTTCTCTACCTAAAACTGAAAAATCTTTTGACTACCTACACATTTAGGGCTCCTGCACACAGATGTTCATATCCATAATACATAATTTGTTTACGAAAATGAACACCGCTCATTTTATAGGCCCATGCACACAGCTGCGCACAGTTCTGTAATCTGGAGCTGCATTCAGCTACTAAAATAAAAATAGAAAAATCTGCATGCAAGGTCTGGATTGTGCTTTATGCTGTATGTATGTATGTATGTAAACCGACACCTAAATATAAGGTATAATCTGCGCCACTGATTACACACTATTGATGTTTACGTGTCGGCCATGAATGGCTGCCTGTGTCCTAGCAGTCAGACACTAGGAGACCAGAGCCACATGCATCCTAGAAACCAAGGGCATTTAGTCGCAGATGCCACATGCGCCCTAGCAATCAAGGACACTGGGCAGCAGGAGCTGTCTAGAACTAGCATCCTTGGTGGCTAGGACACATAGACAGGTCAATTTAAATATTGTAAATTAATGATCTGTTATTACTGCTGTAATGTTTTTTTCTAAATGTTTTGTGTAACATGTATATTACAGTAATTTTCTCTAATGCATGAATATGTTTTGTAGGATATTGTTACTATAGTAATGCTATCTCTTCCTTGTGGATGGTTGTGTACAATGATAGGACTGCCAACTATGTTTGGTTATATCATGTGTGGAGTTCTTTTAGGACCATCTGGATTAAACAGTATAAAGGTAATATTTTATTACTCAATGTAACTATGTTTTCTTTTCCATGTGTGAGCTTATGTTATTTTAACATATATTTGGCAGTGGCTTGATTCTCAAAGTAGACCAATTGTTGCTGAGACCAATAATTTTCATTGTATCTTTATCCCTGCTACGCCTATTAGCTAATATATATATATATATATGCCCTACCTTATTTATATAGATTCAATGTTTAGCTGCTAGAGGGCAGCCTTGGTATAAAACCATTCCATACTACTGCATCACACTATATTACAGCTCTTCTTTTTGTGTGTCATACGAGAATTATTTTGCTAATCCTACTTATGCAATGTATGCATCAGCATGATTAGCCAAGGGATGCTATGCTTCCACATTGTCTCTGTCACAGATTTCCTTCTCTTTATTTACTGGTCTATTACTTATTAATTAAAAGAGTACATTGTGCTGACGTTAGATAATGTAAAACATTAGCTCAATTAATTTAGTTATTACAGATACTTGTATAGCGCCAACAAATTACACAGCACTTTACATATATGTTGTACATTCACATCCGTCTCTGTCATCAAGGAGCTTACAATCTCTAAGGTCCCTAACTCACATTAATACATGCACATACAGTGGCGAAAATAAATTTTTCTTCTGCAAATTTTGTAAGTTTGCCCACTTACAAAGAAATGAAGGGTAGGTGAATTTTTAAATGCTAGAGACAGAATATCAACCAAAAATCCAGAAAAAACACATGATACAAATGTTATAAATTGAGTTGCAGTTCAGTGAGTAAAATAAGTATTTGATCCCCCCCCCCCCTCTACCAACCAACAATAATTCTGGCTCCCACAGACTGGCTACAGTATGTGCTCATGTGGTACACAGATTAGTCCTGTCAATTTAAAAGAGAAGTATGGGTTTTGGGGGGGGTTTCCCCCATCATACTTAGGTGGATGCAGGATCCGTCCGATGCTGCATCTGTCCCCCGACACCTCTACACTCAGATGGCTCGGTTCTCGCAGCTCTCAGAGCAGAGAGCTGATGACTGTCAATCGGCATCTTTCTGGTCTGCTCCTCCACGCTCACATGAGTGCTGAGCTGTGGAGGGGCAGAGATCAGCCGCCTCAGCGGCTCGCTGAGATGGGTGTCAGTCCAGGCACCTGGCGGATCCTGACCTCCATTGTCGCGATGACGCGGTGCCTGGACTGATTTCTGTGACGTCAGCAGAGAGCGGACTTCAGTCACAGGAGTGCAAAACGTGATTCATAGGAGAAGCCCAGCCAAATGAGCTTAGGCTGGACTTCCTCTCCTTTAAGAAGGTGCTCCTAACAACAGCTCACTATGTTTATAAAAGACACCTGTCCACAGAATCTTTCTTCCATTCAAACCTCACCAGCATGGGCAAGACAAAAGAGCTGTAAAAGACATCAGCGATAAGATTGTAGACCTGCACAAGGCTGGAATGGGTTACAAGACCATCAGAATTAGGCTTGGTGAAAATGAGACAACTGTTGGAGCGATTATTCGTAAATGGAAGAAATACAAAATAACCATTAATCGCCCTCGGTCTGGAGCTCCATTTATGATTTCGCCTCATGAGGTAAGGATGACCATGAGAAAAGTGAGTGATCAGCCCAGAACTACATGGGAGGAGCTTGTGAATGATATCAAGGCAGTTGGGACCACAGTCACCAAACAAACTATTGGCAAAACAATACGCCACCATAGATTGAAATCCTGCAGTGCCCGCAAGGTCCCCCACCTCAAGAAGGCACATGTACAGGCCCCTCTGAATTGTGCCAATGAACATCTAAATGATTCAGAGAAGGCTTGGGAGACAGTGCTGTGGTCAGATGAGGCCAAAATTGAGCTCTTTGGCATTAACTCAACTCACCGGAAGAAAAGAGGAAGAAAAGTGCTGACTATGACCCCAAGAACACCATCCCTACAATCAAGCATGGAGATGGAAACATTATGCTTCGGAGCTGTTTCTCTGTTAAAGGTACAGGCCGACTTTCTTTGCCGCATTAAGGGGCCAATGGACGGGGCCATGTATTGTAAAATCTTGGATGAGAACCTTCTTCCCTCAGGTAGAAAACTGAAGATGGGTGATAGATGTGTCTTCCAGCATGACAATGACCCAAAACATACCGCCAAGGCAACAAAAGAGGGGGCTCAAGAAGAAGCACATTTAAAGTGGAAGTCCATGCAAAAACTAATATCCCTGCATCTATAGACACCATTGATCTAAAACTAACCTCTCTATCCCTGTGGAGAAAAAAATTAGCATACGTACCTTTTTGGAAGCAGATCTGACCCGCTCCTACCCAATCCCGCGCTAAGCTGTCAGACGCGGCTTCACTGTAGAGCAGGGGTCTCCAAACTTTTCACTTCGGGGGCCACATTGTGCATTTTTCACATATTCGCGGGCCGAAAAAATAATTTTTTTTTTATAATGAATCGGCAGTAGAATAAAATAGAATTTGACAGGCTGCCGGCAGTAGAGCTTGATGGCGCACCTAAACGATGTAACCTCATGCACTGGGGCTAAAATTCCAGTGTTCACAGGGTCTTGCATCTGTGTTACTGTCAACACACACACGCCTCCATACATTTGTATCCTCATCAGAGCCCCCTCTGCATATTTGTGTCCCCCTTAGAGCCCCCCCGAATATTTGTGCCTGAATAAGAACCCCTGCATATTTGTATTCCCATCAGAGCCCCCTGACACGTTTGTGTCCCCATCAGAGCCCCCTTCCATATTTGTGTCCCCATCAGAGCCCCCTTCCATATTTGTGTCCCCATCAGAGCCCCCTTCCATATTTGTATCCCCATCAGAGCCCCCTTCCATATTTGTGTCCCCATCAGAGCCCCCTTCCATATTTGTGTCCCCATCAGAGCCCCCTTTCATATTTGTATTCCCATCAGAGCCCCCCTTCCATATTTGTGTCCCCATCAGAGACCCCTGCACAATTATGTCCCCCTTAGTGCCCCCCTTCCACATTTATGCCCCCCATCTCTGCCCCCTGCACAATTGTGTCCCCCTTAGAGCCCCCTTCCACATTTATGCCCCAATCAGAGACCCAGCACAATTGTGTCCCCCTTAGAGCCCCCTTCCACATTTATGCCCCAATCAGAGACCCCAGCACAATTGTGTCCCCCTTAGAGCCCCCTGCAAACTGTGTCCCCCTTAGAGCTCCCCTTTCACTTTTGTGTCTCTCAAACTAGCCCCCGCCGCACATTTGTGTCCCCATCACCTCCAACAGTCACATCTGTGTCCCTCTTACATCTGTGTCCGGCTTCAGCGCTGTTCTGCTGCACCTCCCGACTCCCGCCCGGCTGTTACACAGGCACGTTGTAGCCAAAAGCACAGCCGTAAAGGACACTGATGCTAACAGAGGGGCGGGACCCGGGAGGCGCAGTAGGTCCTATCAACAACTAGTGAGGCGCCGGGTTGGACATGCTCCGTCGGGCTGCGGGACCTGTGCTGCATACTATCAGGGCTAGGGGTGCAACGGATCAAAAAACTCACGGATCGGATCGATCCTCGGATCAGGAGTCACGGATCGGATCATTTTTCTGATCAGCAAATAATTCAATTTGCAAAAACCTGTGAAAATTCCGCCACCATATAGTCCCCACTGTAATATCCACGTCATCTCCCCCACTGTAATATCCACGTCATCTCCCCCACTGTAATATCCACGTCATCTCCCCCACTGTAATATCCACATCCTCTCCCCACTGTAGTATTGGCTGGGTATCGCAGAGTATTGGCTGGGTATCGCAGAGTATTGGCTGGGTATCGCAGAGTATTGGCTGGGTATCGCAGGGTTAATGCAGAGTATCGCAGGGTTAATGCAGAGTATTGGCTGGGTATCGCAGAGTATATGCAGGGTTAATGCAGAGTATCGCAGAGTATTGGCTGGGTAATGCAGAGTATATGCAGGGTTAATGCAGAGTATCGCAGAGTATTGGCTGGGTAATGCAGAGTATCGCAGAGTATTGGCTGGTAATGCAGAGTATCGCAGAGTATGGCAGAGTATATGCAGGGTTAATGCAGAGTATATGCAGGGTTAATGCAGAGTATATGCAGGGTTAATGCAGAGTATATGCAGGGTTAATGCAGTATATTGGCTGGGTAATGCAGGGTATGTTTACAAGTGATCGCTCCGTCAATTTGACGGAGCGATCACATTGTAAACAGTGGCCGGGTGTACCAAGATGGCCGCCGCTCCGGAGCTAGGCCGAAGCCGCGGCCTTTCCTAAGGCCGCCGGGTGTACAAAGATGGCCGCCGCCGCTCCGGAGCTAGGCCGAAGCCGCGGCCTTTCCTAAGGCCGAGACCGCGGAGCGCTCCGCGGATCGCGGGGTGTGCCGATCCGAACGGGGTGGCCCGTTCGGATCACGGATCGGCGACTCAACCTGCGGGCCGGGAAAAACGTCCCAGCGGGCCGGATGTGGCCCGCGGGCCGTACTTTGGAGACCCCTGCTGTAGAGGCGGTTGCAGAGGAGACAGATGACAACGTAACTCTATGGGTGACGTCCCTTCCCATTCATTTCACAGCTGTTGTCGGCCATGTCCTCTGCAGAGCTTCCGCCGCTGGAGATCGGTTTGGATCGTATCAGATCGGCTTGCAAAAAGGTATGTATACAAATTTTTTCATTACAGGCATAGAGAGGTTAGTGTTGGATCCATAGGATCTATAGATGCATGGATTTTAGTTTTTGCATGGACTTCTACTTTAAGGGCATGGAGTGGCCTAGCCAGTCTCCAGACCTTATTCCTATAGAAAATGTATGGCGGGAACTGAAACGTCGAGTTGCCAAGCGACGGCTAAGAAACCTTATTGATTTAGGCAAGATCTGTAAAGAAGAGTGGACCAAAATCCCTCATGAGCTGTGTGCAAACCTGGTAACCAACTACAAGAAACATCTTGCCTCTGTGTTTGCCAACAAGGGTTTCTCCACCAAGTACCAAGTCATGTTTTGATTGGGGATGAAATACTTATTTTACGCACTGAACTGCAACTCAATTTTATAACATTTGTATCATATTTTCTTATCGTACATCATGGGACACAGAGCCATAGTAGTTACTATGTGGGTTATAGGCCACCTTCAGGTGATAACCACTGGCATGCCCTAAATTAAAAAGTGCACTCCCTATATAACCCCTCCCACTGGTGGGAGTACCTCCAGTTTTTTTTTCTGTGTTGGTCACGAGTGAAGATGTGCTGTGCTGTGCTGTGCTGAGCTCCACTGGAGCAATCCTTGCTGGGGCTAGCCATGCAGCCGGATCCATTCAAAGTGTCTTTGGCTAAATTGAATGGTACCCGGGCCTCGTATCCGAAGAAACGAGGTCTTGCCTGTAACGCTTCTCTTTTTACAGAGCTGGACCCTGGGATCCAGTACTTTTTGGTATTAAGGCCATAAAGTTTTGCTGGTGGAGGTGCTATTACAGGTCCAGGATTGTGGGTTTCCTCGAGGATCCCCAGCTCCTGAAGGTTTAACGGAACCCACAGTGAAGGGTGAAGCTTGGGTCTGTTGGTTTTACCACAGAAAACCCTGCGGCGGGAAAGGTAAGTGGAGTTTTTCTAAGAAATTTTCTTATAAATGTCTCCTTTAATTTGGTAAATGTTGTCATGCCTATGTGTCACCACTGGGGGCTGTATAGAGCACTTACGTCTCATGCTTCTCAGAGAGCCCACAATGTGTCCAGGAAACTGCAGTTTTCTCTCCCTCCAGCTGGCAGCAGACCTCGGTAAGTATGGGGGGGGTTTTGCCTCCCCACCAGACGCCCCCCATGTGCTGTTTTTCCTTCAGGGAAAGAGCGCTCAAAAAAACAAAACAGCGAACGGCACACCGCTCGGCGGCTTCCAGCCCCCCCTCAGCCATTTCTCTCTGTTGATCCCATAGGATTGGAGCCCGCACTCGTGCGGGAAAAGCTTTCTTTTGAAAGGAGAGAGGAAGGGCCGTAGCGATGGGGGGCGGGGCTTAGCGTAGCGTCCTCCAACGCCCAGCACGGGGAATGTGTGTTTTTAAAGGCACCATTTTTGCTGTTTCAAGCTGCGGAGGGACACGAGAGCGAAGGTGTATATATTAGGTTTGGTGACACAGGCATTGCTTTGACACATTTATTACTGCATCAGGCTGAGAATTAATAGCAGCAGCAGCAGAGCTGGACTATTGCTCAAGCAGTGGATACATTCTTTCTGGTAGTACCTCTGCGTTGTGCATCGGGCTATAGTCGGAAGGGAGGTTAAAATCACCTCAAAAAAAAAGGTCTCTAGAAAGACTATAGTCACTAGGGAGCCTAGACCCATCTCAAAAAAGAGAGCAACCATTCTAACTGGAGAAAAAAAATTGATGTTTTAATCGCATCCCAGAGTAGGACTAAGCATAACGGGTCCCCATCCATTGCTCAGGACCGTCCCTCATGATGAGGAACAAATTTCTCTCAAGGGACCAGGAAGAGGCTGATGTCCGAAGAACCTAATACGGAAGTGTCAGGTTCGCAGGAAAGATTGTTGATACAGTCTCTCACTGAATTTGTCCGCTCCAAATTTTTACTGCCAAAAAGCGCAGTCAATCGATGAGCCCACTTCTGGTTTGGGTTCATTAAAGCCTCCTCAATCTGTTCATGCTTTTCCTATCCATTCATGGCTAAAAAAGCTTATGTATTCTGAGTGGGAGCACCCAGATAAACATTGTTTTCCTCCAAAAAAGTTTTTCCATACTTTATCCTATGGAGGAAAAGTTCTATAAGAAATGGGGATTTCTAGCAGTTGATGCTGCTATATCCTCTGTACCTGACTTGTCCAGTAGACAATGCTCATATGCTAAAGGATCCAACAGATAAGAAGTTGGAATTCCTTTTTAAAAGCTACATTTCGCTCGCCGGTTCAGCCTGTGCTGGCAGCAATCAGAGTATCTCAGTCCTTAAAGGACCAGTTTATGGAGATGCTCAAGATTTTTCCTGATCAGCAGGCCCAAGATTTGTCCGGGATATCAGAAGCATTGTGTTTTACAGTAGACGCTATGAAATATTCTATTCTCCAGGCCTCACGGCTCATGCTAGGGCTGGTAAATGTGCATAGAATCCTATTTTTGAAAAATTGGTCAGCCAAAGCCCCATGCAAAAACTCTTGGCCAGTTTCCCATTTCATGGTGAACGGTTAGTTGGAGACAATCTGGATAGGTATATCCAAAGAATTTCTAATGGGAAAGTTCCCTTTTACCGGTTAAGAAGAAGTTTAAGCATTTTTTTCTCCGGTGCCAGGGGCATCAGCCTCCAGGCAGTCGTGGTGGCCTCCACCATCAGGTTCAAGAGGTAAACCTCCGGGTTAGTCCCAGGACCAAAAGAGGACCTGGGGGAGGAAACCCACAAAACAAAATAATAAAGCCTCTTCATGAAGGAGCACCCCCCGCTCGCTCGAGTAGGGGGAAGGCTTCTACAGTTTTCAAGGGTCTGGCAGGAACAATGTCAAGGCAGATGGGTGGCTTCCTCAATTTCTCTAGCTTACAAACTAGAGTACCGAGGGTTCCTGTCTCCTCGTTTTCTCAAACGTTCCCAGAGATCCAGTGAAAAATAAGTCTCTCTTTCTAGCTTGGATCATCCCTTTGTCTCAAGGAGTGATATCGGTGATCCCCTTGGAAGAGCAAGGATTAGGGTTTTTATTCAAAGCTTTTCACGATTCCAAAACGGGGATGTGAGACCCATTTTAGATCTCGAAGATCTTGCCCGTTTTTTGAATACCATTCTTTTTGCATGGAGTCAATCGGATCAGTAGTCTCCATCCTACAAGGGGGAGAACTTCTGGCGTCAATCGACATCAAGGATGCTTTTCTCCATGTGCTGATTTTCCCCGCTCACCAGAAATTTTCAAGGTAGAAAATCTTCATTTACAGTTTGTAGCTCTGCCTTCAGTCTAGCTACTGCACCTCCAGTGTTTACAAAGGTCCTGGCTCCTCCTTTAACCAGGTTAGGGGCTCAAGGTATAACGATACTAGCTTACTTAGTTGATCTATTCTTGATGGATCAATCGGTAGCCCGCTTAAAACCAAAGTTTGGTCACCACAGTCAGCTACCTAGAATACCTAGGTTGGATTCTCAACCTAGAAAAATCCTCCTTAAAACCATTAAGGAGATTGCAGTACTTGGGGCTGATCATAGATACAGCTCAGAAGAGGGTGTTTTTGCCCCAGGAAAGGATCTGTTCCATAAGGGAACTGATTCAGTTGATCAAAACGAAGAAGAATCCTTCCATTCAACTTTGCATGAAATTGTAGGGAAACATGATGGCTTCTTTCGAGGCCATTTCTTATGCACAGTTTCATTCAAGACTGTGTAATGTCTCAGGCAGTGAGCTAGTATTGTTTTTGTAGAGGATCACAGCTTCGGACTTGTATACATACTATGTAGTGGTTACACCTTATGGCAAAT
Source organism: Lithobates sylvaticus (assembly GCA_028564925.1). Taxonomy (NCBI): domain Eukaryota; kingdom Metazoa; phylum Chordata; class Amphibia; order Anura; family Ranidae; genus Lithobates; species Lithobates sylvaticus. The sequence goes on from CM053027.1 coordinate 406,741,432, forward strand.
TACAGATGAAGGAACGAAGGTATGTTGAAGGATTAGTTGGGGTTTATTTACAGAGTTTATATACAGCCATAACTTGGGTATCAGGAGGGTCAGCAAGGCATTGGCAGTTCAGGAGTACAAAGTTTATGCAGTTCAGGTATACTTGCAGTGAGTTGCGTTATGCTGATGGAGACACTCCGTAGGTCTGGAGAGATGGTGGTGAAGCGTTCATTGGCCCAAAACGAAGAGTAGTAAGTGGGGGCTCTGTCCGGCCCAACCGAAGAGGATGAAGTGGGGGCTCTGTCCGGCCCAACCGAAGAGGATGAAGTGGGGCTCTGTCCGGCCCAACCAAAGAGGATGAAGTGGGGCTCTGTCCGGCCCAACCAAAGAGGATGAAGTGGGGCTCTGTCCGGCCCAACCAAAGAGGATGAAGTGGGGCTCTGTCCGGCCCAACCAAAGAGGATGAAGTGGGGCTCTGTCCGGCCCAACCAAAGAGGATGAAGTGGGGCTCTGTCCGGCCCAAACTTTTTTTTTTTTTTTTCCATTTTACATACTTTAATGAGATAAAATATTAACGGTGATGACCACATGCTAATCCCTGGCAATGACTTGCCAGAGTTCTCGCTCTCAGATTTCTCTATTCCAGGAAGGCATGCTTTTTTTCTACTGTGGGCAATTCTCTACAATCCTGATGATGATTCTACCGATAAGATAATACATTTTGGAATTCATTCCATTAAAAACTTGACTATCTCCAAATAATTCTTTATTGATGTGATTTCCCAGAATCTCCAATATCTTTTTCTGCTTGGCTGCCCTGGCAGCTTCACGCTGTGCAGTGTATAAAGCCTCCTCTTCTAGTTTTAACTTCTCCTCTTGTAACGCTAACTCATGCTGTAACCGGATATCATCGGATTTCTGTCTCCTAGTAATAGAGTCGTAGTGTCGTTCCTTTAAATCACATATTTCTTCCTCACTTAAAGGTCTCTGACTACTTCCTGGACTTTCCCCCTCATCGCTTTCTACAAGATTTTCAAACTCAATAGTAAAATGCTCTCCTCTTGAACTGTTTCTGAAGTATTTTGATCCTCCTCCTGCTCTCTGTATCCGGCTGCTATTCCTACGGAGGAGGCTGCAGCACCGTGTCCAGCAGATCCCCATGGCATACTGACCCGGGAGCGCACACAGCAAGCCAGGGGACGCGCCTATGCACGCTCTACTCCTCACAGGAGATCGTCCGTGTGCCAAACTTGAAGAAGCAGCAACGTGAGGCTGGTGCACTAGGCCTGGTAACGGGTTCCTAGCACGAACGATGAGTCATTGGTGGCAGCTGTTTAAATAGGAACAAGAGGAGGTATCAGGTGATGTGGCTGAGACCTCATCAATGTGCTGAGGGGATAGTGGAGATGATTGAGCCCCCAGTGGATGAATCAGACATTACAGACTGCTGCAAAACATTATCCTGTCAACCTGGAACAGAAAGGTCCAAGCTCTGGACTTCCCAATGCGTCAGAGCCTCAATTGATGGTTGATATCCAAGAATCTTCAAAAAGGAAAATCCTTTCTACTAGTTACCTGGAAGGTGACAACAACCGATGCCAGCCTTCTGGGCTGGGAACCGTCCTCAAAGAAGCGTCTGTCCAAGGGAAATGGTCCAAATCGGAGATGACCTTGCCCATCAATATTCTAGAGATTCGGGCAGTGCGCCTGATCCTGTAGGCCCGAACGCTTAGACTACAGAATTGTCCTGTCAGGATCCAATCTGACAATGCCACAGCTGTGGCCTATATCAATCACCAAGGGGGCACGAGAAGTTGTGCAGCCCAGGGAGAGATGAATCATTTTCTATCTTGGGAAAACAAAATTCCTTACCTATAGGCAATTTTCATTCCAGGGATAGGGAATTGGCAGGCGAACTTCTTGAGTCGCCAACTATTGTTCCCAGTAGAATGGTCCCTTCACCGTGACATCTTTCTGTCATTATGCCAAAAAATGGGGCGTTCCGGACGTGGATCTGTTTGCATCCAGGTTCAACAACAAGATCGACAACTTTGTGTCAAGGACAAGGGATCTTGGTTTTTCTGTAGGATCAGTGTTTCACTGATCTATGCGTTCCCTCCTGTTCTGCTGCTTCCGCGCCTACTCGCAGGATCAAGGGAAGGAAGTGATTCTTGTGGCCCAGGAGATCTTAGTTTGCAGAGGAGTGTAAAAATGGCGGTAGGGAACCCTTGAACTCTACCGCTATGGCTAGACCTTCTCTCGCAAGGTCTGGTATTCCACCCTACCTTACAAACGCTAAATTTAGCGGTTTGGCTATTGAGACCCACATTCTCAAAGATCGTGGGCTGTTAGCTTCAGTGGTTTCTACTTGGATAATACTAGGAAGCCAGCCTCCAGAGTCATATATTCTAGAATCTGGAAGGCATATGTCTCCTGGTATGAATACAGGGGTTGGCACCCCAGGAAAAATATCATAGGTAGGATCCTTGAATTCCTTTACATAGTACTTAAGGCCAGCTTCATTTCTAATCCTATCAAGGTCAGATGTCGGCTTTATCTGTGTTTCTTTCAACGACCACTTGCTTCACACTCTCTGGTTCATAACTTTATTCAGGGGGTAACGCGGATTAATCCTCCAGTCAGGTCACCCCTGAACCCTTGGAACTTTAAATTTAGTCCTGTTGGCTTACAGAAGCAGCCATTTGAGCCAATACAAGATATTCCCTTGGTCCTCTTGATGGGGAAAAATAATTTTCTTGGTTGCTATATCTTCTGCAAGAAGAGTATCAGAGTTGCCTGCTCTTTCTTGTAAAGAGCCATATTGGTTTATTCATAAGGATGAGGTTGTATTGCGGCCTCATACTGAATTCCTACCGAAGGTAGTATCGTTTTTTCATTTAACCACTTAACAACCGGCCCATAGCCGAAAAACGGCTACAGGGCGGTTGCTTAACTCTGGGAGGCCGTTAATTAACGGCCTCACAGAATGCTGCTCTTGCGCGCCCCCTGGGGCGCGCACTCGAGAACATCCATGATCGCCGGGTCCAGAGGACCCGGCGGATCATGGATCACGGTAAACGGCCGCTCGTCGCGGCCGTTTACCACGTGATCGCTCCGTCAAATGACGGAGCGATCACATGTAAGCAAACCGGCGTCATTTGATGACGCCGGTTCCTCTCTCCTCCTCTCTCTGTACCGATCGGTACAGTGTGAGAGGAGAGGGGGAGGGATCGGTGGCAGCAGTGCTGTGGGCAGGATCTGTAGTGCCCACAGCCTGCTCTGCATGCCACCGATCCATCCATCCATCCATCCATCCATCCATGCTCAGCCATCCCTCCATACCCTGCAATACACAGCAATAGCCTGCAGTGTATTGCAGGGTATGGAGGGATGGCTGAGCATGGATGGATGGATACCCTGCAATGCTCTGCCATACCCTGCAATGCTCTGCCATACCCTCCAATACTGTGCCATACCCTCCAATACTGTGCCATACCCTCCAATACTGTGCCATACCCTCCAATACTGTGCGATGCTCTGCCATACCCTGCGATGCTCTGCCATACCCTGCGATGCTCTGCCATACCCTGCGATGCTCTGCCATACCCTGCGATGCTCTGCCATACCCTGCGATGCTCTGCCATACCCTGCGATGCTCTGCCATACCCTGCGATGCTCTGCCATACCCTGCGATGCTCTGCCATACCCTGCGATGCTCTGCCATACCCTGCGATGCTCTGCCATACCCTGCGATGCTCTGCCATACCCTGCGATGCTCTGCCATACCCTGCCATACCCTGCGATACTCTGCCATACCCTGCGATACTCTGCCATACCCTGCAATACGCTGCCATACCCTGCGATACTCTACTCTACCATACCCAACAATACCCTGCGATACCCAACAATACCCTGCAATACTCGCTACGATCAAAGCCACGATCGTTTTTTTATTTTATTTCAGGCTTTCCAGCCTAGAGGTGAGATTTGGGGGCTTATTGACCCCATATCTCACTGTAAAGAGGACCTGTCATGCCATATTCCTATTACAAGGGATGTTTACATTCCTTGTAATAGGAATAAAAGTGATCAAAAAAATTTTTGGGGGGAAAAAAAGGGTCAAACTAAAATAAATAAAGTAAAATGAACAATAAAATATATATATATTTTTTTTAAAGCGTCCCTGTCCCCGTGTGCTCGCATGCAGAAGCGAACGCATACGTAAGTCCCGCCCACATATGAAAACGGTGTTCAAACCACACGTGAGGTATCGCTGCGAACGTTAGAGCGAGAACAATAATTTTGGCCCTAGACTTCCTCTGTAACTCAAAACATGTAACCAGTAAAAAAAATTAAAGCCTATGGGGATTTTTAAGTAGCGAAGTTTGGCGCCATTTCACGAGTGTGTGCAATTTTGAAGGGTGACATGTTAGGTATCTATTTACTCGGCGTAACTTCATCTTTCACATTATGAAAAACATTGGGCTAAATTTACAGTTTTGTTTTTTGTAAAGCACAAAACATTTTTTTTCCAAAAAAAAACACGTTCGAAAAATTGCTGCGCAAGTACCGTGCTAGATAAAGTTGCAACGACCGCCATTGTATTCTCTAGGGTCTTTGCTAAAAAAACATATATAATGTTTTGGGGTTCTATGTAATTTTCTAGCAAATAAATGATGATTTGTACATGTAGGAGAGAAATGTCAGAATTGGCCCGGGTGCTCCAGAACGCCTGATGGTGCTCCCTGCAGGTTGGGCCTCTGTATGTGGCCACGCTGTGTAAAAGTCTCACACATGTGGTATCGCCGTACTCGGGAGAAATAGCAGAATGTGTTTTGGGGTGTAATTTGTGGTATGCATATGCTGTGTGTGAGAAATAACCTGCTAATATGACAATTTTGTGAAAAAAAAAAAAAAAAAGAAAAAAAATCTTGCTATTGCAAAGAATTGTGGGAAAAAATGACAACTGCAAAAAACTCACCATTCCTCTTACTAAATACCTTGGAATGTCTTCTTTCCAAAAAGGGGTCATTTGGGGGGTATTTGTACTTTTATGGCATGTTAGGGACTCAAGAAATGAGATAGGCCGTCAGTACTTCAGGTGTGATCAATTTTCAGATATTGGCACCATAGCTTGTGGACTCTAAAACTTTCACAAAGACCAAATAATATACCCCAATTTGTACTTATTTTTACCAAGGATATGTAGCAGTATAAATTTTGGCCAAAATTTATCAAGAAAAATTACAAATTTGCTAAATTTTATAACAAAAACGAAGAAAAATTCATTTTTTTTTTACTGAATTTTCAGTCGTTTTTCTTTTATAGCGCAAAAAATAAAAAAACCCAGAGGTGATTAAATACCACCAAAAGAAAGCTCTATTTGTGTGAAAAAAAGGACAAAAATTTCATATGGGTACAGTGTTGTATGAAGGAGTAATTGTCATTCAAATTGTGAGAGCACCAAAAGCTGAAAATTGGTCTGGTTATTAAGGGTGTTTAAGTGCCCAGTGGTCAAGTGGTTAAACCAGGATATTGTTCTGCCTTGATTTTTTCCAGAACCTCGTTCTATGGAAGAAAGATCACTACATTCTCTTGATGTGGTGAGAGCGGTCAAAGTATTAAGTGTGCGCTCAGATTCATAAAACCAGATGTTTTGTTTGTGTTGCCAGACGGTTCTAAAAGAGGACAGGCAGCTTCGAAATCTACTATTTCTAAATGGATTCGTCAAGTGATTGTTCATATTAAAGCGCACTTCTCCAGGGCTGTTGGTGCTTCTTGGGCAGTGCCTTCATGGCTCAGATCTGCCAAGGCCGCAACTTGGTCTCCAGTCCATACATTTACCCGATTCTGTCAAGTAGATGTAAAAGATCATGAGGTTATGGCCTTTGGGCGCTGTGTACTGCAGGCTGCAGTATGAGTCCTCTAGTCTCTTGGTGCCCTACTTTTTATTGTGTCTCCCTCCCTTCAGTTGGCATTGCTATGGGACATCCCACATAGTAAGTACTATGGCTCCGTGTCCCATGATGTACGATAAGAAAATAGGATTTTTATAACCGCTTACCTGTAAAATCCTTTTCTTTGAAGTACATCACGGGACACAGAGATCCCTATCTTCTTTAGTATACACGTGTATTGCTTTGCTACGAAACTGAGGTACACCCACCAGTGGGAGGGGTTATATAGGGAGTGCACTTTTTAATTTAGGGTGTGCCAGTGTCAATCACCTGAAGGTGGCCTATAACCCATATAGTAACTACTATGGCTCTGTGTCCCGTGATGTACTTCAAAGAAAAGGATTTTACAGGTAAGCTGTTATAAAAATCATATTTTTTCTGGATTTTTGGTTGATGTTCTCTCTCTATCATTTTAAAGTACACCTATGATAAAAAAATATAGACCCTTAATTTCTTTGTAAGTGGGCCAACTTACAAAATCTGCAGGGGATCAAATTATTATTTTACCCACTGTATGAGGGCCAATTTAGACAGGAGGCATTTAATTCAAATGCAAATTAATTAATGCAAACTCCAGGCAGGTAGTGCCATGGTTGGGATTTGAACTGAATACCATAGTGCTTCCAAGCAGAAGTGCTGCCATGGTTGGGATTTGAACAGAATACCATAGTGCTTCCAAGCAGAAGTGCTAACCACTAGACTTCTCTGAGCGCTTTTCTCCTGACAGGAGAAAAGCAGCTTTAAAAACGCACTCAAAGCTATGTTTTTCAAATGCTTTTAGATACATTCAACCACGTCAAGCGTTTGGATGTTTTATTCATTAATTGGTCAGAATATTATTAACTTAATCTGCCTGTTAAAATTTAACAAACGCTCCAGCGCTAAATGTGTGTAGCGTTTACACACGTTCGGGCGCATCGTGCATTTTTTCTGCTCAAACGTTTGCCCCTGCCTCTTAAATCCTCTAAAAGCCTATGTGCGCAGCGGCAGAAAAATAAAAAGTCAAACGCCTGTAAAAAGGCGTTTGACAGCAGTAGTGTGTAACTTTTTTTTTTTTTTCTACGTTTTGAATAAAGTGGAAGCAGTTAGAACCTGTGATGATCTTTTTATGCACTTCCTTTCCCCAGAGACAATACAGTAAGTAGGAAAGAGTAGATGAGAAGACTCCCCACCTCTGACGGTTGTCACTGGAAAAAACATCCCCTTTTGAAAATTCCACTTTATTTATAGTACAGTGACAACTGTTACATTTTTGAATTCCCTTCTTAATTTCTTTTGTATTAAGTTTTTTCACCAGGCTATATAATAAGGTTGGATCTCCCCATCATGGACACTGCAATACAAATCTGATAACTGTTCTAATCTTTCCTGTCTTTATGCAGAAAAGGGTCTCTGTGAGGATCACACCACATCGCCAAAATGTAATTGGTCAAAACAAGACATATATAACAGCTATGAGGAAACATTAGCTGAACTGGATTTATTTTCTTCTGAGATATTAAGTGGGAATAGCACCCCATGTTTAAATGCATAAGTAGTCCTTATTCTGAACTTTGTGTAAAGTTATTACCTTAAAGTCATCACAAAGGACAAAGGGGCACTCTTTACTTCTGGAGAAAATTGGATCATGTTTTATTGGTTTTTTTGCCTTCCTCTTGATCACATGTGGCCATAGAATTGTGTATGTGGAGGTTTTCTATGTTTGTGTGTTTTTGTTTAATTGGTTGAACCAGATGGATTTGTGTCTCTTCTCAACTAGAATAACTATGTAATGGGACCTCCCCCAACAGACCACATTATTCTTATATATGAACACACACAACCTCAGGAGGTTGTTGCCAGTTTTGATGTCACTGGATTCACTTTTTTTGATGGGTCACGGCTGAACTGACTAGCCTATTTAGATAAGGAGTGCTCCCATCCATCTGCCCTTGTGACAAATTATACGCTTGGTGGTTGTAGCCTTACTTTTATGACTTGCCTTCTGCTCCTTCCTTGCTGGTGCCCACTAGAGATGTAAGGTAAATTCATGCCCCATATCTACATATGGAGTTTTAACACCACCAATTATGCTTTCTTCAGCAAAACGTTGTCACCCTACACCTGAGGAAGCAATATGTGAAACAAATTTGGATCTGTGGATTCCTAGTACTGTAGTTATGGCGACTTTCGTAAATTGGCTCTTGATTTGACACTTAAAGCGTGTAACATTTATTGATGATTGCTGTTATATTCTATGATCTTTAAAGAAAAAAATCTTTTAATTCTCTGTATTTACATGATTTTAAAAGACAAGTGCAGGTTTAAAAAATAAATAAAAAAATCAATCAATTATACTCACCTATGTGACTGTAGCATCCCCATCAACTCAAGTCATATGCTCGCTAAGTTCTTGGTCTTCAGTGAGCCGAGAGTGGTGACTGTCAGTTAACAACAGCTTTTTGCTCTGCCCCTTCAGCGTTCACTGGAGCATCAGGCTGTGGAGAGGGCGGGAGCTGCTGGCGTACACACTCAGCGGCTCGTTGAAAGACTGAGCCAGCTGCCGGTTAAGCATCTGGGTGTATCCTAACATTGATGTCGGAATCCCTTCAGAGCCTGGTCAGGCTCTGTGACGTTGGCCTACAGTAGGCTTTCGCAGAATCTGGGTCACAGGAGTGCATAAATAAGTGCATTCCTGTGACCCAGAAGAGAAGTATGGCCAAAAAAGCTTTGATCATACTTTTCCTTTTAACTTGCATTCTGTAATGTGTTGAGGGACCACAACCAAAAAGTCCCGTTACATGCCTTGTTTTGATCCATATCCAAAACCTGAAAAAATGTTTTGACCTTTTAAGTCGATGGTACTGTTTATGTATAAGTGAGGAAGAAAAATAGATGGATAGATAGACAGACAGATATACACATACACATTGAAATGTAAGCAAATACTTGTGTGGAAATGAAGAGCAATTTGTGTTTACTTTCTCTTCTCAGTCTATTGTCCAAGTGGAAACTCTCGGGGAGTTTGGCGTCTTTTTCACCCTTTTTCTTGTTGGCTTAGAGTTTTCTCCAGAAAAACTGAGAAAGGTATGTGTCACCTGTCTAATTCTTTTCTTATTACCTTTCTTTTTATCTAGTAATCTAAAGCTCAGAAACGTATAACATACTGCTATAACATGCACAAAAAGGTTCAGAATGCTTTATGGAAAGTATTTGCCTGGTAGGCACAATGTTGTTGTCATTGAGTTGTCTCACATGTTTTAGTAACCTTTCCAAAGGCTAATTTTCATAGTATATTTAGTATGTGAGAAAACCATCTTTCTTTCTCAGATTGAAATAAAAAATAAATATATTTTCAGCCATATTTTATTTACAGACACTAGCAAGTATCAAGCAAAATGTTAGGAGCAAATTTGGGATGCTACATCCTGTACAACATGTTCACCTCTTTCTGTGGTGATTTAATTTACCTCTGTCTTAATTATGATATTGTCATTTTTGCAATGACATTCAATTATAGATAAAAAACATTTTTTAGCCTAAAACAGCATTTAAAAGTCCTAAGATATGGTGGCTGCATTTCATTTTTTCAGGATTTTTACTCTTCATTTTCAGCTGGGGATCCTGCTAGTAGTGTTTCCTCTCCTAGAGTGACAACACTTACTGTACTGTATCTATGGAGGAGCAGTGTTGTCACAGTAGAACAGGAAGTCTCCTCAACTCCATAACATAAGAAGGAAGTGTTCTGTAGTGCACAGATCTAAATTGGGCAGGCTAATTAATGTGGGGTTGATTTAGTAAAACTGGAGAGTGCAAAATCTGGTGCAGCTGTGCATGGATGCCAATCCGCTTCTAACTTCAGCTTGTTCAATTAACCGCTTCCCGACCGCCTCCTGCAGATATACGTCGGCAGAATGGCACGGGCAGGCAAAACCACGTACCTGTACGTGGCCCTTTAAATGCCTGCCCGTGGGTCGCGCGCCGCCAGCCCCGCTCCCTAATGTAAAAAAAACACACACACACATCACAGCCCATAACCCCTCCCCTCCCCCTAGTGGTTAACTCTTTCACTACAACTGTCATTTATACAGGAATCAATGCATTTAAATAGCATTGATTGCTGTATAAATGACAATGGTCCAAAAAATGTGTCAAAAATGTCCGATGTGTCCGCCATAATGTCGCAGTCACAATAAAGATCGCTGCCATTACTAGTAAAAAAAAAAATATTAATAAAAAATGCTATAAAACTATCCCCTATTTTGTAAACGCTATAACTTTTGCGCAAACCAATCAATAATCGCTAATTGCGATTTTTTTTTTTTTTTTACCAAAAATATGTAGAAGAATACGTATCGGCCTAAACTGAGGAAAAAAAATGTTTTTTTATATATTTTTTGGGGATATTTATTATAGCAAAAAGCAAAAAATATTGCATTGTTTTCAAAATTGTCGCTCTATTTTTGTTTATAGCGCAAAAAATAAAAACTGCAGGGGCGATCAAATACAACCAAAAGAGAGCTCTATTTGTGGAAAAAAAAGACGCCAATTTTGTTTTGGAGCCACGTCGCACGACCGCGCAATTGTCAGTTAAAGCGACGCAGTGCCGAATCGCAAAAAGGGGCCTGGTCCTTTTGGCTGCCAATTGGTCCGGGGCTGAAGTGGTTAAGCTTTGACAAAAAAAAAAGAAAACCTGGAAGCTCATTGGTTTCTATGCGGAGCTGCATCAGATTTTGCATTCCAGTTTTAGTAAATCAACCTTACTGTTTCAGATCTTTGTGCAGCAAAGGCAGAGTGCACAGAAAGTTAAGGCTGCATTCACACCTGAGCGTAGCTTTTCAGGCTGAAAATCGCGCGTTTTTGCAGCGATTTTTACTGCGATTCGCTGCGTTTTTTGCCGCGAATTTTGTGCAGAGCAAAAGGTCACTAATGTAAAATGGATAAAAACGCCCAAATCTGCCCGATTCGCGCGACAAAAAAGGGTCCGGAACTTGTTTGAGCTTCAGGCGTAGGGCTTCAGGCGTTTTGGAGTGGAGATGTGAACCATCTCCATAGAGAATAATGTATTTTTTCCCCTCTAGCGTTTTGTAGCTTCAGGCTTCAAGCTACAAAACGTTCAGGTGTGAATGCAGCCTAAATGCTCACTGGATTAGAGGCAGAATCAACATGTCATTTTTATGACTTTGCTAAATTATTCCTCTGATATCCATTTGCTTGTATATGTTGGGTCCTTCATAGATAAGACCTCCTTTTAAAGTGGAACTACAAATGTGTGGGAGTTTGTCCTGGCAGATGCTAAACTTGTACACTGAACTGAGTGCAGCTCAGTTTACATTGTGGACAGACGGGTAAGAAACTCTAATGTAGAAGAGACATCATATGTCTCTTTTACATAAAAAAAAATTGTGAATAAGTAGGTTTTTAATTAAAGTTCTATTCTAAATGCTTATGCTGTCAAGTTGTTAGAGTGGATGTAAACCTAATTTCATGAAATTCGACTTATGCACATATATCTGCTTTATATCTGTGTTTCTTATCGCTATCCAAAGTCCCATGTGTTTTTTTTGCTGTTCCGTTCCTCTGTTATCAGCTTGAGAAGTTCTGACAAGTTTTCAGATGATGGGAGATAAAAGCAGCTGAAAATGTGTGTTGTGGGAGGTTGCTATAAATAGATTAGTAAAGAGCTTGTCCTGTCGCAGCACAGCTCTAAAAGTATCTTTGTTCTTCTGCCTATGTGGTGAAGGGGTATGTCTCTTTCCTCCAATCAGTTGTCTCCAAGTGTAAGCCAGGATTACACTCCTACTGCTGAATGAGGAAGTGAAAATTTTAAAGCATGTAAACATTCTAAAGAATATAGCAAGTTAAAGACAGCAGATATACATGTAAAACCTATGTAGGGAGATTGGTTTTATCCATGTGTATCATCTGTGGCTGTTCACTTCACTGGGTATATGTGAGGGTTTACAGTAAACCCCCGCTCTATCGCGGTTCAGTTTTTGCAGTCCCGGTATATCGCGGTATTTTAATTAGGACCTGTTATTTTGATATTGCACTAATATTTCGCCATTTTGCAGTTATGTACTCTATTTTTTTTACTGTACAGTATACTGTACTGTTAAGACAATATTTTTATGTTTTAAAAATCCTCTTGATCTCTCTCTCTATCTTTTTATGTGTTTCTATTGCGTAAAAGTGTGTTTAAAGACCTTTTAAATGCTATTAAAAAATTAACAAAACATGCCTAGGGTGTATTTAAATAGGGTCTTTCTATTTCGCGGTTTTTCACTTTTCGCGGGTGGGCCCGGAACGTAACCCCAGCGATGGAGGGGGGTTTACTGTACATCCACTTTGTCTTAAATACACGAGGCTGACTTTAACCCCCCCGTTTGCTTATTTATTTATTTTTTCTACACAGTTTTGGAGAGTTTTTTTTTTTTTGTGTCATTTTAAAGATCTACAACCCCTATTCCAAAAAAGTTAGAATGCTATGTAAAATCTATAATAATAATGATAATAAAATCTACATAAAAACACAAGGCAATGATTTGCAAATCTGATAACCCCTATTTTATTCAAGAGATAGTGTGAATAAAATATGGGTCTATGAGATTTTCAAATCTTAGCCTTTGAGTTTTCTATGTAGATTTTACACAGCGTCCCAACATTTTTGGAATTGGCATTGTATCACCAGAAGAAAAGGCAGCTTGTTAAATCCCTGCAAAGTATACTAAGCATATGCTTTAGTGCTCTTATACTTATAAGCCCTTAAAAAAGCTGAATATTTAAAAAAGCTTCTGATGTTATTTTTAATAACCATTGAAATTGAATGCAGACATCTTGCTTGTTTGGTAACAGCTACGGTATGATTTAATTAATCATTAGAGAAGGACACATGAACTAGTTTGCAGCTTTTGCTTCATGGTTTTTAATGTTTTAGCATTTTGTATAACCACTTACAACAATGTCAGCTTAAGGACCACAGGTCTTTTTTGATTTTTGCACTAAGTAATTGCGCGTGCAATGCAAAGATTTGCGTCCTTTTTTACAAATAGAGTTTCTTTTGATGGTATTTGATTGCCTCTTAGTTCACTGGAGCGAAAATTTTGATTTTCTACTTTTTTTGTTAGAAGATAACAGAGCTACTTTATTATGTTATTGGTTTGCGGTATTTTTGAGAATGGAATGCTTTTTAATTTAATGCCTATTTCATGTGGCAGGGAATACAAAACCCCCCCAAATGACCCCATTTTGGAAAGTAATCATCAAAAAGTTGTCATATAGAGATGGACCGCCTTCACATCACAGTTTCGAAGGCCATAAAATGCCAAATAGCACAAAACCCCCCCCAAATCATTTTGTAAAGTTGGAGTTCATACCTCTGCATTTTGGGGGGCTTTCTGAAATAAAAAAATTACACCCTTAGAAGCCTGAAAAAGCTAGGCTCCTAAAAGTCCCACACATGTGGTATTCTCAGGAGAAGCAACTTTTCCACACCTTGGCAAATAGCTTTGGGGTGTCTACTTTCCAAAATGGGGTCCATTTGCATTCTGACACTTTTTGTTTACATGAAAACATATTTTTTTTTTGCAAGAAAATTACGTTGAACCCCCAAACACTATATATATATTGTTAAAGCAAAGGCCCTACATTAAAATGGTGGGTGTTGCATTTTTTTTTTTTTCCACACAGTATTTCACAGGTACGAATGCTTTAAAAGACAACAGGATACCTCACATGCATTTTTTAGTTTTTTTTTTTATTTTTTAGCTTTTTTATTTATTTTTAAACTGTTCCTTCCATCTTTTTTTCTTTGTTATTATTTTTATTGTTATCTCAGGGAATGTAATATCCCCTATGATAGCAATAGCAGTGACAGGTACTCTTTTTTTGAAAAAATTGGGGTCTATTAGACCCTAGATCTTTCCTCTGCCCTCAAAGCATCTGACCACACCAAGATTGTTGTGATAAAATGCTTTCCCCATTTCCCAATGGCGCGGTTTATATCCGGGAGGGGGGACATTCCCTCCCACTGCTTGTAAAAGCAGTCTAGAGGCTAATTACCCGCTAGCATTGCTTTTACATGAAAGCCGATCACTGGCTGAAAAGAATGATACCAAGATACCATGATGATACCTAAACCTGCAGGCATCATTCTGGTATAACCATTCAAAGTCCAGCAACATACTGGACATATATTGTAATCTTTTTTTTTTTTTTTCATGCAGCCTCTTGGCTGAACGAAAAAAAGAGATTGATTGGTGGGTATGCCCACCATTAGAATACCTCCCTTCAGCCACCCACTTCTAATGATGGGCATCCTCCCCCCCCCCCTGCTGCCCCCATGCTTCCCCCCCCCCCTCTGCCCCCATGCTTCGGCACATATGCTCTTTTTTTTAACTGTGGTGGTGAAATTACCTCCTACAGCGTTGGAGTCGCAGCTTTATGTATCGTGGGAGCCTGAAAAGCAAGCATGATAAAACATAATAAAACATGATAAAACATAATAAAACATTGCAGAATAGAATGGAGTAAAAAAAAGAGCAACAATAGAGAGAGAATAGAGAGAGAGAGAGAACAATAAAACGACAACTATTTTTGTTTTTTTTATTTTTTTGAGATTCACAGGTAAAAAAGCTCCTGACTGTTAGCGACTGAATCAAAACGCTACCACAAAAAAAATGCACTTGGGTGGGCTGTGGTGGGCGGAGGGGGAGGGGGAAAACGCAGGTGCTAGCAGGTATCTGGGCTGATCCCGCTAACAATGCGTTTTTTTGGAACCCTATACTGCTGGGACGCTAGTATAGATCTGATCAGATCAGATATTGATCTGTTCAGATACTGTGCCACTAAGGGAGGTGTATGCTTTGCGCGTGGGTGTTTGCGGTACTGGCACTAACCTGGGGCGACGCAGACCTTATTTGACCCTAAAACCTAATTGATACCACCCGCCGGGCGATCAGGGGGTTAAACCGTTATTGGGTAATAAATGGCGGGTGCCCTGACAGTATAAAAAACAAGCTAACTAACCAGCGTCACCCGTAACAGTAATACAAAAAAAAACTGGCTACCTAGCGGCACCAGTGACACTAATGCAGCGATTAGAAAAACAATCGCTTAGTGACACTGGCAAAAGGGGGTGAAAGGGTTAACTAGGGGCAATCAGGGGGTAAACCTTTATTAGGCAATATATGGGGGTACCTGACGCTATATAAAAACCTGACGGGGAACCTAAATAACGTAATGTGAACCTATATAAACATTTATTTTTTAGGTTGTAATATGGGGGTACCTGACTATAAACCTATTTATGAACCTATATAAACATAAAATAATAAAAAAAAAATGTGACACTGTGACTGGGGGGGGCAGGGGTGATCTGGGGGTGATCAGGGGGTGACAGGGGGGTGGACTATGTGTACTGGTGTCAGTGTACTGTTTGTGCACTAACCTGTACATCTTCACTCCTCGGCGTTCCGGTCACATAGACCGGCGCACCGAGCGTGACATCACTTCCGCCTTCCTGTCTATACAATAGACAGGAAGGGGAAGCTTTTCATTCGTCAGGAGCGATCGCGAGGGGGTGCCAGAAACCACTGGCCGTCCCCTCGTCCCGGATCGCTCCTGAAGCGATGCCGACCGTCCCCGCCGGCGGAGGGGGTTCCGATCGGACACCCCACCCGCCGGAAGAATGTCACGTACAGTACGTGATTTTGCCTGTACGTGCCATTCTGCCGACGTATATGTACATGGGGCGGTCGGCAAGTGGTTAATGTACTTACCGTATATACTCGAGTATAAGCCAAGTTTTTTCAGCACATTTTTTTTGTGCTGAAAATGCTGGGGAATTTTTACAATACCTGTCTATGGGAGGGAACAGGGAGTCAGAGGACACTGCGGGGGGGGGGGGTGGGGTCTTGAGGCTCACTTGGTCCAACTATGAAGTGTGTGTGGGGGGGGGGGGGTGTTAGTTGGGTCTTCTTCTTCTTCTTCTTCTTGTTTTACTTCTTCTTCTTCTTCTTGGTCTTCTTCTTCTTCTTTTTCACTTGTTCTGTGTTGTTGTGTGTGTGTGTAAATGTCAGCTTGAGCTAATGTCTTGCTAGACTTTTAGAAAAAAAAATATTCTTTATTCTTCTTCTTATTCTTCTTCTTCTTCTTCTTCTTCTTCTTCTTTTTTTCTTCAGATATTTAAGAATGGTTAGATATGAGTTGGAATGTGGCTTCTTCTTCTTCTTCTTTTCTTCATTTCTTCTTCTTCTTCTTCTTCTTCTTCGCTGTACTTCTTCTTCTTCTTCTTCTTCTTCTTCTTCTTCTCGCTGTGCAGTGTTTACAATGATATGCAGTCCAATCTTGTACACTGCCATAAAATGCAGCATATCTGCACTGTATTGCAGCTTGGGACTGTGTTGTTTTGACTTCTATGTCTGCATGTACTAATTGGTTATAGTAAAAAAAAAAAAATTGCAGACTATTACTAGCTAATCTTGATTAAAACTTTGATGGTACAATGAGTAGAAAGAATTTGGACTGTGTACCTTCTGAGATGTACAATATTGCTGTTTAATCCTGGTTAACAGAAATGAGACTAAACATTTTTGTCGTCCTGCAGGTATGGAAAATAGCTGTGCAAGGACCATGCTTCATGACTGTTCTGATGATTGCATTTGGTTTGCTTTGGGGCCACTTCCTGCAAATCAGACCTACTCAAAGTGTCTTCATATCAACTTGTTTGTCTCTGTCAAGCACACCCTTGGTATCCAGATTTCTTGCGGGCGGGTCTCGTGGCGATAAAGATGGTAAGAAGACACCGTTCTTATTGACATTTTATTTCTGCACGAAAACAGATAATCTTAAAATGGCTTTCACCATCCTGGAACCCACTGCAAGGCTGACAAGTATAAAATAGTTTATTCATGCATTCCACGATCCCTAACTTTAACCTGGCCCTTATGCCGCGAACGCACGGTCAGACTTTCCGGCAGAAAGTCAGACGGAATTTTTTCATCGGATATTCTGATCGTGTGTGGGCCTCATCTGATTTTTTATTTTTTTTTCGAAAATTCTGACGGACCTAGAAATAGAACATGTTTTAAATATTTCCGACGGAATCAATTCCTATCGGGAAAACCGCTCGTCTGAATGCTGTTCCGACGGACCAAAAACAACGCATGCTCTGAAGCAAGTACGAGACGGCAGCTATTGGCTACTGGCTATTGAACTTCCTTTTTCTAGTCCTGTCGTACGCGTTGTCCGTCACTGCTTTCTAGAAGGTCGTACTTTGGTGTGTAGGCAAGATCGCTTGAGCGGAATTCCGTCAGAAAAAACGGTCGTGTGTACGTGGCATTAGAGTATACCTGACGCCTAACATTGTACTAAACTGAATCTTAAAACATAACCCCTAAATTAACATAACTTCCTACAAATAAGCAGTTAGATTTACACATTGAAAACATATAAGGAAACCATTTTATCTTTTTGAAGGGTTTTGTATACTGCATCCAGTGATTTACACAGCACAGCCCTGTCTGGCAGGGCATTGAACCTGATTTTTCTCTGCTGCAGTTACACTTGCATATCTTGTCCCTCTCCCAGCCAATGACTGGACCATGAAAAAGAAGCAGCGGATTGATGAGATTATCTGTCATTCTGCTGTTTGCTACCTTGTTGGTACTGGAGAATATTGTACTGCTTCTTCCTCTCCCAGCCTGAGCTTTACTAACTAATAGATTACTGCAGGAGTGGAAAATTGATGCCTACATGTTAAAAACTGCATTCTTCTGACATTTCTTTGTGAAAATTGGCTCAGATTAAAACATTGAAATCCAGTTAAAATGCAGCAAAAACATTAAAAAAATTATTTCAGACCGTTGCTACTTTGGCTTATATATTGGCTTTTGGAAGAGAACCGTATTAAATGCTTTAAACTTTAAACCATTTTTATCTCTCTGCAGGTGACATTGACTATAGCAGTGTACTACTTGGCATGCTTGTAATGCAGGATGTCCAGCTAAGCCTGTTCATAGCTGCAATGCCAACTCTTATTCAAGCAGGCGGGAACACTTACTCCAGGTGATTGTTTCAAAATTAGAATATGCTTCCAAGATATAATACTTTTTTCCTGCGATTCGCTCTTTTGGGTAAATTGTGTTTATTTTTATGCTTAGTAGATGTACGTTTTTCTTGTAGCAATATTAAAAAATTTTGAACGTTTTAATTTTTTGCTTAGCAAAATGTTGAATAACCATTACACAAAAAAAAAAAGGCCTGTTCATTTTCCTAGTTACCCATAGCAGCACGTCATTTTAGAGCTGTCACAAGAACAAAAAATAGATATGATTGTAGATGTCTGCTGTATTTTTGAGTAGTGACACTATCCCTGCAGATCTCTATGGTGGCAGAAATATTTATAGTTAATAATATTAGTAATGCATACCTCCCAACATTTTGAGATGGGAATGAGAGACACCTACTACCAAACGTATGTAGGCATAGGCCATGCCCCCTGCCACACCCCCTTAAAGGAGAATTAACCCCCCAAAAAAGGTTAATGATATCCACAAGGGCTTTTTTTTACCACTACTATTCCTTTTATATTGGCTTTTAAAATGTACAAATGCAGCGATTTAGAATTTGGATTAAAGGTTTAGCACTGGGAAACACTTTTTTTGAAAGATAAAAAGTGAATTTTATATACAACTATATAGATCAGACCAAAATAAGGGACAAATGAGGGACAGAGGGACATTGCTCCAAATCAGGGACAGTCCCTCGAAATCAGGGACAGTTGGGAGCTATGGTAATAGATTAATATCTCCGGTCTATTTTTTATAATGTTTTTTTGAGAGTCATTTCATTAAATATTAGGAGGAATTTTGCTTGTAACACCAATTACCAGAAATTACTTTTTGTGTCTAAATAGAAAATATTGTTGCCCCACTTTATTTATATTTGAGACTTTTCATACAATCATAATGCTGCATTAAAAACATGGTTGTAAATCCTTCACACTTAGAATATATTTTACTTTCAAAGAAAGATTAGATGAGTGGTAGGATTTTTTTTTTGCCAGTTTAAAGCTGACCTAAAGGTATATAGTATATTTAAAGCAGAAAAAAAGTCTGCTAGCACTTTTTTGTATTTGCACATGAGCAACTCAATGTAAAAACTCAGCATGCCTTGGGTCCCGGAATGAATTACCTCCCTGGTGAATGCACATTGTGACAAAAGTCCACTGTGGTGCTGTTCACTTTTGTTCCTTTTTAAGTTCCCTTTCCATCTATTGCTTCTCCCTATAGAAATCTCAGTGTAAGATTAGCTCCAAAACTTGATCTGGTTATGGTGACTGGCCCACTGCTTCTGGCTCTAGCTGGCAGCTGGTAGCAGGCACCATATAACAAAAGGCGCTGGCTGCTAAGGCAGAGGGAGTACACTTTTACTGATATCGTCCTAGTAAGCAGCAAAGGGAAGGGGAGAACCTAAAGTATATAGTTGACATCAGGTCCACTTTAACAGAAAACTTGACCTAAGAATTATGTGAACTTCCACTGCTGATTACTGACAAAAGGCCAGTTGCCTGACTGTCAATTTGACCCAAAAGTTTCCAAACTTTAAGTCACTGATGATGGACAAGTATGCATATCAGGTGTTCTGCTTTCACTTTGGCTTTCTTGATCTGCATGATTGTTCTGCAAATGGCATCTCCAGAATAAGGACCACAACCTTAGCATTCATTTTACCCTTAAAACTGTTTTCCCATAGGGATTGACTGGGAATAGGGTGTATAGGCCTATGATGTACAATAAAAATGCAAGTAGGGGCCTTCAGTGTTGGGATGTAGCAGGGAAAGGCTTGGCTTTATGGGTTGAAGGAAAGAATACCGGTATAGGAACTATACATTTGTAAAATAACTGCAATGTTGGTACTCTTTTTATATCTCAGCAAGTAATAATGTTTTGGTTTTCCCACATTAAAAGGAGAAATGAAAGCCATTCTCAGAATGGTTATAATACCCCTACACCACTGTGTATGGTAGTAGTGTTGCCTATCTACACAACCCTTCCAGTCACAGTAGTGTACAACATATAGGTGTCCTTTTATGAAGCAGTGATCAGCGGAGATCCTGAGGATCACCACTGATCACAGCCCATAAACAGTTTATAAACCAGAGATAATCGGGGGGAGAAGTGTTTGAACTTGTTCTCCCGCCAATTATCTCTGCACATGGAGAATCCCCATAGAATGACACAGTAACGGCCAGTGTATGAAGCTGCGATCTCAGCGCTTCACTGGCGATCTGTGTCAGGATTCACACTCCCCGATTCACCAACTCAGAGGAGGTGAAGCGGGGAGTGAAGAGAGAAACCCGGGGGATCTGAGGAGGAAAGAGGAAGATTATTAACTTCCTTATGCCTCGTTCAGACCCCCCAACACTGTAACCATGTCCCCCTGTCATATATATGTGTATACATGTATATATATATAATGTGTATATGTATATATATATATATATATAATGTGTGTATATACATGTATATATGTGTGTGTGTGTGTATACATGTATATATAATGTGTGTGTGTGTGTATACATGTATATATAATGTAGGGGGGACTCTTTATTTTATTAACATTAATCACACTGGTGTCTGTCCGTGTATTGAGCTGTGATAATTTATCACCGCTTAATAAATGGACATCTCAGTGTTTCTGTGAATTTCTGGTGCTGTAATCTCGTAAAGTCTCACGAGATTCCAGTATCAGGGGCCGTTCTCCACTGTTTGAAGCGTTTGTAGATCTCTTCACTCCTCCAAGGGTGAAGCGATCTACTATGCTTCATGAACTGGCACACAGAGGAGAAAGATCTCCTCTGTGAATGCCGGAGAATGAAGCAGTGAATAGATTTCACTGCTTCATAAAAGGACACCATAATGTGAACAGACCATCCAAATTTGTGGTAAAAGTGCTCAGTGTCCCTGCAAACAGAAGTTCACTCAAGGTGCGAAAAAGTGCCACAAATAAAGTGTTCGGCGATGGAGTTCCTCCAATGGCCACCTAGAGCCCTGTTTTTTTTAGGATCACCTTCCAGCTTTAGTACAGTCCTCTAAAATTCCCTTCATAAGCTCGGAGCAGAGAATGCCTCAAGTCAAGCCATAAAGAAAGAAAGGAGGGCCTCGTATACAGCTGGTAGCATTTTTTTCTAGGTAAGTCTATTTCTAAAGGTTCTATTGACATTACAATTTCACCACTTGTTGGTAACAACCCATACAATCCATACATACAAGGAAACCAAAACAAATAAGTTCAGAAAAAAGTATTAAACACGCTAACTGAAATGTTTTTAATTTTTTGTACAAAATCCTTTGTTGGTAGTGACAGCTTCAAGACGCCTCCTGTATTGAGAAAGTAGAAGCATGCGTTGCTCAGATGTGATTTTGGCCCATTCTTCCACACAAACAGTCTTCAAATCTTGAAGGTTCCTTGGGCCTCTTCTATGAATTCTGATCTTTAGTTCTTTCCATCGATTTTCTATTGGATTCAAGTCAGGTGATTGGCTGGGCCATTCTAGCAGATTTATTTTCTTTCTTTGAAACCAATTGACTTTGTGTTTAGGATCATTGTCTTGCTAAAATGTTCATCCTCATTTCATCTTTATCATCCTGGTAGATGGCAGCAGATTTTTACCAAAAATGTCTTGGTACATTTTTCCATTCCTTCAATGACATGAAGTTTGCCAGTACCGTATGCTGAAAATCAGCCCCACACCATGATGTTCCCACCTCCAAACTTCACTGTTGGTGTGGTGTTTTTGAGGTGATGTACAGTGCCATTTGACCTCCAAACATGGTGTGTATTATGGCATCCAACAAGTTCAATTTTGGTGTCCTCTGACCAGACTATAGTCTCCCAGTATTCACAGGCTGGTCTAAATGTTGTGCAGCAAACTTTAAACCGGCTTTAACATGCTTTTTTCTTCAGCAATGGAGTCTTGCGTAGTGAGTGTGCATACAGGCCATGGCGATTGAGTGCATTACTTATTGCTTTCTTTGAAACAGTTGTGCCTGCTAATTCCATGTATTTCTGAAGCTCTCCGTGAGTGGTCCTTGGCTCTTGGACAACTCCTTCAGATAATTCTTTTCACTCCTCTGTCAGAAATCTTGCAAGGAGCACTTGGTCCTGACCGGTTTATGGTAAAAGGTTGTTTTTTCCACTTGCAGGTTATTGCCCCAATAGTGCTCACTGGAACATTCAGAAGTTCAGAAATCCTTCTTTAACCAATGCCATCAGTATGTTTTGCAACAATAAGGTTGCAAAGGTCTTGAGAGAGTTCTTTGCTTTTACACATCATGAGACGTTTCTTGTGTGACACCTTGGTAATGAGACACCTTTTTTTAGGCCATCAGTTGAGATTGAACCAGCTGATACTGATTTGCACTGACAAGAGGCAGGATTGCTTTCTAATTACTGATAGATTTCAGCTGGTATCTTGGCTTTACATTTCTTTTTGCACCTCCCTTTCTTCATGTGTTCAGTACCTTTTCCCTGTGTCATTCCATTTTATTACACATAACTTAATTTCTGAACGTATTTGTTTTGGTTTCTTTGTAGGCATGGATTGCATGGGTTGTTACCGACATGTGGTGAACATTTCATATCAATAGCACCTTTAGAAATATATTTACCTAAAAGAAATGGTGCCGTGTTCAATACTACTTTTACCCGCTGTATGTTTATAACAAAAAAAACTTCAAAGTATTGCACGTGCATCAATTAAAAGGCATCAAAACCACCATGCATGTAAACTAGGAAGCAGCAGAATCACCGAGATGGCTGCCATGCATTCCAAACAGCAGAAGTGACATTACCCGGAAGTCCCTCCCTAGGCATTTTATCATCAAAAAGCAATGTCTTCAGAATCTGTGCAACATGTCTTTATACACTTTAAAGCGGAGTTCCACAGTTTTTTCTGTTTATTAAATGCCAGCAGCTACACAAAGTGTAGCTGCTGACTTTTAGTAAACACACACTCACCTGTCCCATGGTCCAGCGATGTGGCCGCCCGAAGCCTTATTGCTCTCCCTCTCCTCTCCACGGCGCCGGCATTGCAAGTGTGGACTCCTGGCTGTGACGCTAAACCAATAAATACTCGCGCTATGATACAAATGTGAAAAACTTGTATGTGATCAAAAACTCGCAGCTGCTGTCCACAAAAAATCAAGCAAGAATATATATAATCTCACAAAAGTGAGTACACCCCTCACATTTTTGTAAATATTTTATTATATCTTTTCATGCGACAACACTGAAGAAATGACACTTTGCTACAATGTTAAGTATGCAGTGTACAGCTTGTATAACAGTGTAAATTTGCTGTCCCCGCAAAATAACTTAACACACAGCCATTAATATCTAAACCGCTGGCAACAAAAGTGAGTACACTCCTAATTGAAAATGTGTAAATTGGGTCCAAAGTGTCAATATTTTGTGTGACTGATGGACAACAATAAATAGAATTGTCAAAGTGAAATGCAGTCTCTTGCAACGTGCTAAAGTGCTCCAGATAGGTAAAAGATGCTGAAGTGCTTGATATACAGTCTCTTGCAACGTGCTGAAGTGCTTCATATAAATTAACTGTGCCATGTGCCACACTCCCCTCTTGTATCCCCACTCACCAGAACCAATAGACCCTCAGCTTTGCAGTCTGGGGGTTGAACACGCTGTGATCTGGTGTTGGCAGATGGAACTCTGGGACTTCCTCAGTAGGATCTCCAAATATGATGGATTTTGGGGATGACCAAAATGACCAACAGGCTTGATTAAAAACAAATAATCTCATAGTGAAGCACTGTTAAAAAGCTATTTTATTGCGCAATCATAAATTTCCCATGAGGCATTGCAAGGCTGGCAGTTACAATTACAAGAGGCAAGATGGGACTTGTAGTTCTGCAACAGCTGGAATGGCCTACCCCTGCTGTATATGAAGCACATCAGCAACTTTTACCTATCTGGAGCACTTTAGCACGTTGCAAGAGACTGTATTTCACGTTGACAATTCTATTTGTTGTTGTCTATTATATTATATCACAACTGCAAGTGCTGTTATATATATTTTCTCATCCGGCTGTGACAGCTTGTGGCTTCACAGCCGGGTGTGCACTGCGCATGCACGAGTCACGCTGCACGTCCTACATGGCCAAGAAATCTTCTGGGACCTGTGACGTGTCCCAGAAGTTTGGAGGGAGGGGAGGAGTCGCCTAGGCGGCGCAAGTGGAAGTCAGAGCTGGGTACCTGTCAAAACTAGGTGCCCCCTCCCAAAAAATGACATGCCAAATGTGGCACGTAGGGTGGGTGAGGAGCCCTTGAAGTGGAATTTCCACTTTTGGGTGGAACTCCACTTTAAGCAGCAGCTACCGGTATTGTAAAGGCAGTTTTTTATTTTTATTTTTTTCACACTGTAGCGCAGATGATTTGTGTTGGGATTAATTCTCAGAACGATGCCATTGGATTGGCCCTGGAATGCATTAAATCTGACGCCTTCTTCTTTCTTTTTTTTTTTTTAATCACATTAATATTAAATATGAAATATGAATACATTTTATCCCTACTTGCTTGCTTTATACCTCCTAGGATATATTCAGTCTCATATTTACATTTTTTATTTGTTAATGTGTCCCTAGTGTAGTCCTGGAGGTTTTCCGAATACTGGCACTGATTGGACAAATCCTTTTTTCCTTGCTTGCGGTCTTTCTTGTCTGTCTTATTATGAAGACCTATCTCATTGGACCTTATTATCGAAAGCTGCATACAGAAAGTAAAGGAAATAAGGAAATTCTGGTCATGGGAATTTCTGCATTTATTTTTCTTATGCTCACGGTAATTTTCAGTATATTTTATTTACATTTTTAGTTTCATCAGCAGGGCTGCGTATTCAGAAAATGCTTTGTGAATATATTTCTGGTAGCCGTAGTATAAGTGTAAGTTCAGAAAACACATATATATGTATTCTGGTTTGAATTTCCTTTGTCAGGCAGCACAGTGTGGTCTTTGTGGAAGAGGAATGAATATGTCTGCATATTTTGCAGTTTATGTATGCTGGAAATTCCTTTTTACAGCTCCTCACACTGTGACATCCATACATGTATTAAAGAGAGAAGAAACCTAGGCTTTACACTTCTCACAGCTGCCGATGAATACATTACTGTGTACGGTTTACGTTTCTGTATCCTACAGCAACTCTGTACATTCACAGCCTTGATGGAAATATGAAATAACATCTCTTCATATAGATCATATGCTCGTAAAGCCACGCATAAATCTTTCATCTGACCGTAATTTTTGATATTTGAATATATTAGTGTATTAAGGTATAATTATATTCTTCATCTCTTTACTGGAAACTGTGTTCAACTTCCTTCAGATCCATATTATGTTACATAATTACATAGTAGGTGAGGTTGAAAAAAAGACACAAGTCCATCAAGTCCAACCTGTGTAAATATTACGATTATACAGTTAATAGAAAAACACATCTAAAACAGCTGACGTCGAGGCGTGAGATGAAATGGAGATATCATCTTTGTGCCACCATTCTCATACAGGGGCAGCAAAGTGGTGTAGTGGTTAGCACTTTCACCTAGCAGTAATAGGGTCGCTGGTTCAAATCCAGACCACGACACCTTCTGCCTGGAGTTTGCATGTTCTCCCTGTGCCTGCGTGGGTTTCCTCCGGGTACTCCGGTTTCCTCCGGGTACTCCGGTTTCCTCCCACACTCCAAAGACATGCTGGTAGGTTAATTAGATCCTGTTGACAAAAAATGGCCAAATATGTGTATGTTGTATGTGTATGTGTTTGTAAGCGTGTCGGGACCCCACAGGGCAAGGACCGCACTATACCACAGATGGACACCAGTGGCAAAAAAGTGCCCTGAGGCGATTCAGTTCGCATAGGTATCGCTATACAAGTCATTCATTCATACGCTGAGCATTTCCTCTTTCGCATCCACAGTGTTTAATCTGTATTTCATACTGAAGAATCCCCCAGACTTTTTGTCAGGAAGATTCTGAAGAGGAGAGAAAATGCAGGTAGTTCCGAGGTCAAGACAGTTTATAGACAGAAATAATGAGAGATGCTAAAGTTAACTTAATTTAAACCTAGTATTGATGATTCACATTGGGAGGGGTAATTCTCTAAGTACACAATAAAATACTAATTGCCAGGCACTCAACACTGCTAGTTAAAGTATATGTGAACCCTTAGCTTGTAAAACAACCCATTCAGTTGAAAATCGAAAATGAAAGGCAAAACCTTTGTGTGTGTGTGTGTATGTATATGTATATGTATATGTGTATGTATGTATATATATATATATATATATACACACACATACATTACATACATACATACATACATACATACATATACACACATACACACATACACACATACACACATACACACATACATACATACACACAATTATATTATTCTCAAAAAATAAGAGACCACATGACTGTTCTCGGCTGCATAAGGGCTTAGAGAGCTAGAGGTGGAGAAGCAGCAGTACACTGATCTTCCAAGTGACCATTGGAGGACAGGCAGGCTGTTCCAGCACAGCCAGAAAACGAACCATGCGGAAAGATGGATGTTCTTCTATGCCTTATGCCTAACGTGGTCATTTTGAACTGGAAAGGCAGACGGACTTGCTGAAACGCCAGGTATTTCACACAAAGGAAGAAGAAAATAGGATATTTTAAACACAACTACATATAACAGGCACATAACAGGAATATGAAATGTTGGGATAACATATTCTTTAACAAAGAGTGCCTATTTAAATTTGTTTGTAATTTCCAATGAAATTTGAAGTCTTAGCTGCATATATAACAAGACATCTGAGTATCATGCAGTTCTGCTCTATGATCATAACCATGATGCTCTCATGGGTTACATAACATTGTAGCACTAAATACATTAAAAGCAGACTTCTCAGAAGCCAGGCTCCATTTCTTCCAGTTATGCAAACATGAGGTCCAGGCTTGTTAAAAGGCAGTTGAAGATGTTTGTGTCCATGCACTAAATAAAAGAAAAAAAATAGTAGCTACTCTTAGGCCCCTTTCACACTGGGCGGTTTTCAGGCGGTACAGTGCTAAAAATAGCGCCTGTACACCGCCTGAAAAAACCGGCCCCATTCACTCCAGAAAGCCGGCGGGCTTTCACACTGGAGCGGTGCGCTAGCAGGACGGTAAAAAAAGTCCTGCTAGCTGCATCTTTGGAGCGGTGTAGGAGCGGTGTATTTACCGCTCGTTCCCATTGAAATCAATGGGAAACCGCGGGGATACCGCCCGCAAACCGCCGCTGCAGCGGCGGTTTGCGGAGGTTTTTAACCCTTTTGCGGCCGCTAGCGGGGGTTAAAACCACCCCGCTAGCGGCCGCATACCGCGGGTAAAACGAAGGTAAAGCAGCGCTAAATATAGCGCTGCTTTACCGTCGCCGCCCCGCACCGCCCCAGTGTGAAAGGGGCCTAATTCATTTACACTGTGCGTGGGTGTTACACAGTTCAGAAAATTTTTTGGGGTTAATTCAGTAAGGCTTGGTTCACATACACCCGACTTGCATAATATGTGAACCATACTGGCTTTCAATGGAGCCGGTTCCCATATATGGGGGCTGGTTGTGGTGCGATTTAGAAAAAGGGTCCTGTGTGTTTTTCAGTCCAGTTCAGGTGCAATTTAAGTGTCCAATGCGCACCTGATCCGCTGAATGGAAACTGCAACAGTCTCTGCATAGAAACCAGCCCCGCATACACGCTATATTGCCAAAAGTTTTGCGACGCCTGCCTTTACACACACATGAACTTTAATGGCATCCCAGTCTTAGTCCGTAGGGTTCAGTATTGAGTTGGCACACCCTTTGCAGCTATAACGGCTTCAACGCTGCCCACAAGGTTTAGGAATGTGTCTATGGGAATGTTTGACCATTCTTCCATAACCGCATTTGTGAGGTCAGGCACTGATGTGAACGAAAAGACCTGGCTCACAGTCTCCATTCCCAAATTCACGCCAAAGGTGTTCTCTCCGGTTGAAGCGCAGGCCAGTCAAGTTCCTCTACCCCAAACTCTCTCATCCATGTATGGACCTTGCTTTGTCCACTGGTCCCAATCATTTGGTGAAGGGGGGATTATGGTGTGTTGTTTTTCTTTTAGGGCTTGGGCTTGGCCCCTTGGTTCCAGTGAAGGCAACTCTTAGGGCATCAGCATACTACGAAATTTTGGACAATTTCATGTTCCTGACTTTGTGGGAATAGTTTGGGGATGGCCCCTTCCTGTTCCAACATGACTGAACACCAGTGCAGAAAGTTAAGTCCATGAATTTGACTGGCCTGCACAGAGTCCTGACCTTTTTGGCATTTTAAATCGCATCCAATTCGCATAACATGTGAACCAGACTTGCTTTCAATGGAGCTGGTTCACATATAAATGCGCTCATCCATGTCTTTATGGACCTTGCTTTGTGCACTGGTGTGCAGTCATGTTGGAACAGGAAGGGGCCATCCCCAAACTATTCCCACAAAGTTGGGAGCATAAAATTGTCCAAAATGTCTTGGTATGCTGACGCCTTAAGACCCCTTTCACACTGCAGCGCCGCTTTTTGTGCGCTAGTGGGGTGTATTTTTTAAGGTCACTTGACAATATGGAACCCTACGGACTAAGACTGGGTTGCCATGTAAAGGCAGGTATTCCAATACTTTTAGCAATATAGTGTATGTGAACCCAGCCTAAATACTAATTTTAACAAACTTCCCTAGCAGCCAGTCCTCCTCTCAGTTAAGAAAACCTGTTCAAATTTTATATAAAAGTAGTGGTTGTGTTTGCATACTGTGAACATCATATACAAATATTTGCAAATTCATGCAACTAAGCCCTCTTTTATTTATTTACAGAAATATCATAACAAGTTTTCTTTTAAAAAAAAAATGCTAAAAAAAAAATGAACAAAACTAACTTTGCAATGCTATAAAATGTATGAATCCAGAGCAATAGTGGTCTGACCTAAATTCAATATTTTATTCCTGGCAGGTTACTGAACTACTGGATGTATCAATGGAACTGGGGTGCTTCCTTGCTGGCGCTCTCATCTCTTCCCAAGGACACATGGTCACAGAGGAAGTTATGTCATGCATTGAACCCATTCGAGACTTCCTGGCTATAATTTTCTTTGCATCTATAGGTACATGCTGAGCATTTACTTAAACTGGCACTACACTGCACCTGAGCACCACAAACCAAAAATTATGTTTAATTACTTTATAATATTTAAAGCAAACTCACCCATCCATCCATGCCTCTATTCTTTATTTTGCTGCAAAATCACTTTGAAAAATACCCTCTGGCTGTGGCCATCTTGAGTAAGGGCAGATGATTCATTTACATCATGGCATCCATTTGCCCTTAACTCAGACATGCAGGCAGGAGAGTGTGCTTAGCTGAGAAGGCCCCTCCTGAAGACTCCTGGGATAATGACATCATTTACCCAGGTCTGAAAACCAGGAAGCAACTAAAGAAATGTAAAAAAAAGAAAAAAGTTTAAAACAAGTAAACATGATATACTTTCCTATCCATTTACTAATGCTAGCAGCATGAGCATTAAAAATAGTCAATGTCGATTGAGAGAGTGACGTTCCATTTTAATACAGTTATGGCCAATGACTAACTGCAGCTTGCTGTCCGTGCTATTGCCAAATGACTGCTACAGCATGGCCGGGTAGTTCTGGGAGGCCATCATTTGATGGGCGACGCACTCTATGATCAGTGTCCGGAGGACACTGCTGATCACAGATTGAGGTAAAGAGCCAATCAGCGGCTCTTTACCACGTGATCAGCTGTGTCCAATCACAGCTGATCATGAATGTAAATAGAAGCCGGTTATCGGCACACCTTTCCTCATGCTGACAGCATGAGGAGAAGAGAGCCAATAACTAGCTTCTCTAAAAGGGACATGTGCACTGATTATCAGCACTCATATGTCTATTTCCCAAAGACAAACTCTGGATATGACGCTGAGCACGTGCACTCAACTTCTTTGATCGTCCATGGCGAGGCCTGTTCTGAGTGGAACCTGTCTTGTTAAACTGCTGTATGGTCTTGGCCACCGTGCTGCAGCTCAGTTTCAGGGTCTTGGCAATCTTCTTATAGCCTAGGCCATCTTTATGTAGAGCAACAATTCTTTTTTTCAGATCCTCAGAGAGTTCTTTGCCATTAGGTGCCATGTTGAACTTCCAGTGACCAGTATGAGAGGCAGAGAGAGAGAGAAACACCAAATTTAACATACCTGCTCCCCATTGACACCTGAGACCTTGTAACACTAACGAGTCGCATGACACCAGGGAGGAAAAATGGCAAATTGGGCCCAATTTTCACTTAGGGATGTACTCAATTTTGTTGCCAGTTGTTTAGACATTAATGGCTGTGTGTTGAGTTATTTTGAGGGGACAGCTAATTTACACTGTTATAAAAGCTGTACACTCACTACTTTACCATGTAGCAAAGTGTAATTTCTTCAGTGTGGAGTTTCAAGAAAAGATGTAATAAAAAATACAAAAATTTGAGAGGTGTAATTACTTTTGTGAGATACTGTATATGTGTATGTATATACACACATATTATATATACACAGTGCCTTGAAAAAGTATTCATACCCCTTGAAACTTTCCACATTTTATCATGTTGCAACCAAAAACTTAAATGTATTTTATTGGGATTTTATGTGAGAGACCAACAAGTGGCACATAATTGTGAAGTGAAAGAAAAATGAATGGTTTTCCATTTTTTTTTTTTTTTTACAAATATGTGCAAAGTGTCGTGTGCATTTGTATTCAGCCCCTCTGAGTCAATACTTTGTAGAACCTCCTTTCGCTGCAATTACCGCTGCAAGTCTTTTTGGGGGTGTCTCTACCAGCTTTGGGAGTGACATTTTTGCCCATTCTTCTTTGCAAAATAGCTCAAGCTCTGTCCGATTTGGATGGAGAGGGTCTGTGAACAGCACTTTTCAAGTCTTGCCACATATTCTAAATTAGATTTAGGTCTGGACTTTGACTGGGCCATTCAAACACATGAATATGCTTTGATCTAAACCATTCCGTTATAGCTCGGGTTGTATGTTTATGCCCCAGTCTCAAGTCTTTTGCAGACTCTAACAGGTTTTCTTCTAAGATTGCCCTGTATTTGGCTCCATCCATCTTTCCATCAACTCTGACCAGCTTCCCTGTCCCTGCTGAAGAAAAGCATCCCCGCAGCATGATGCTGCCATCACCATGTTTCCCGGTGGGGATGGTGTGTTCAGAGTAATGTGCAGTGTTAATTTTCTGCCACACAGTGTTATACTTTTGGGCCAAAAAGTTCACTTTTGGTCTCATCTGACCAGGGCATTCTTTCAACAATGGCTTTCTTCTCGCCACTCTTCCATAAAGGTCAGATTTGTGGAGTGCACGACTAATAGTTGTCCTGTGGACAGATTCTCTCACCTGAGCTGTGGATCTCTGCAGCTTACCATGAACCTCTTGGCTGCTTCTCTGATTAATGCTGATTAATGCTCTCCTTGCCTGGCGTGTCAGTTTAGGTGGACAGCCATGTCTTGGTAGGTTTGCAGTTGTGCCATACTCTTTCCATTTTTGAATGATGGATTGAACAGTGCTCCGTGAGATGTTCAAAGCTTGGGATATTTTTTTATAACCTAACCCTGCTTTAACCGCTTCCCGACCGGCCACTGCATATATACGTCAGCAGAATGGCACGGGCAGGCAGAATCACGTACCTGTACGTGATCGTGCATGTGCCTGCCCGTGGGTCGCGCGCGCGCCGCTAGCGGCGCGCTCGCGACCCGGTCGGGAGCTCCGTGACCCCGGCCGCGGGACCAGCGGACCCGATCGCCGCTGGTATCCCGCGATCGGGTTACGGAGCGGAAGAACGGGGAGAGGTCTATGTAAACAAACCTCTCCCCGCGCTTCCTACACTGACTGTCAGTGATCGGCGGTTCCCTGTCATCGGGAACGCCGATCAATGACGTCAGACGTACAGCCACGCCCCCCTACAGTAAACACAACACATCACGTCACACTGACTCCTCCCCGCCCCCTTGTGGTTAACCCCCTAACTACAACTGTCATTTACATAGGAATCAGTGCTATTTAAATAGCACTGATTTCTGTATAAATGACAAATGTCCCAAAAATGTGTCAAAAATGTCCGATGTGTCCGCCAAAATGTCGCAGTCACAATAAAAATCGCTGATCGCCGCCATTACTAATAAAAAAAAAATATTAATAAAAATGCTATAAAACTATCCCCTATTTTGTAAACGCTATAACTTTTGCGCAAACTAATCAATAATCGCTAATTGCGATTTTTTTTTACCAAAAATATGTAGAAGAATACGTATCGGCCTAAACTGAGGAAAAAAAAAATGTTTTTTTATATATTTTTTGGGGATATTTATTATAGCAAAAAGTAAAAAATATTGCATTTTTTTCAAAATTGTCGCTCTATTTTTGTTTATAGCGCAAAAAATAAAAACCGCAGGGGCGATCAAATACCACCAAAAGAAAGCTCTATTTGTGGGAAAAAAAAGGACGCCAATTTTGTTTTGGAGCCACGTCGCATGACCGCGCAATTGTTAGTTAAAGCGACGCAGTGCCGAATTGCAAAAAGGGCCTGGTCCTTTGGCTGCCAATTGGTCCGGGGCTGAAGTGGTTAAACTTCTCCATAACTTTATCCCCCTGTCTGGTGTGTTCCTTGGCCTTCATGATGCTGTTTGTTCACTAAGGTTCTCTAACAAACCTCTGAGGGCTTCACAGAACAGCTGTATGTATACTGAGATTACATTACACACAGATGGACTCTATTTACTAATTAGGTGACTTTTGAAGGCAATTGGTTCCACTAGATGTGAGTTGGAGGGTATCGGAGTAAAGGGGACTGAATACAAATGCATTCCACGCTTTTTTCAGATAGATATTTGTAAAAACATTTGAAAACCATTGATCATTTTCTTTCCACTTCACAATTATGTGCCACACTGGGTTGGTCTATCACATAAAATCCCAATAAAATACATTTACGTTTTTGGTGGTGAAATGACAAAATGTGGCATGTGAAAAGAGGTATGAATACTTTTTCAAGGCACTGTATATATTCTATATATAATATGAGAGTTGTTTTACTTGCTAAAGGATTTGTATTATTGTCCAAATAGTCCTAAGATTTGCACAGTCCTCCCGCACAGCCAGCCAGGAGACTTAATTTTTTTTCTCCTGCAGTCAAATGACCCTTCAATAATAAATTGGGGACAGATTGTTGATGCCGAATTCAGGGAGAATCTGGTGCTCGCAAGAAATCTACAATGTCGTTCCCTTCCACAGTTTTTTTTTTTTTTTTTTTCTTCTTTTTAATAAGATGACCGACCAATTTAATTTTGTTGCCGTGCAACTGATTTTCCAGGTAGCTAGCCTTCTTCCTTGCCATTTTGACCCTTTTCTCAAAATAAGATAGCTTGCCAAAATATAGTCCATGTGGTGTCCACCACAGCGCTAACTAACTCTCCACGCTAGCCGTCCCTTTTCTAGACATTTCTGCATGTAAGTGGAAGGATATTCAGGCCTAATCAAATTTCATGACCTTTCCCCGTAAGTGCAGATATTGCTTTTAGGATTTCAGAGAGCGTAGGCTCCAATTCTTCACCAGATTCAACAGGAGTAGATGGATATGGGGAGGCAAGGTGTGACAAGGTAGGAGCCTTTAGAGGAGAAGGTAGAAAGAGCTTGTTCAGCCTATGCCTCAGGAAACCTCTCCGAAGTAGAGGTAAAAGAGGGCAAGCATACAGAGCTGGTGCCATTTTTACCCAGCTTTTCATGTAGATTAGAACTCGCAGCTGCTTCTTACAGTGCCCCATCCATCAACTAAACAGTACTTCTAGGTTATCTGTGTGCCACTTTGAAGCTAAAGCAAGGGTGACACACAAGGATCTTTTGGTCTGCAGGGCAGGAGCAGCAGTATTATGATTGCCCTGGTGAAGCTTCAAGAGACTGTGTATGCTCACATTCTGGAAGATGCCTCCCTTTTGTGGAAAAAAAAATGTAATGCTGAAAATCCTGTTTTTGTACCTTTTTTTTAATATCCATTAGTAAAATATATTATTTATGTATATTTTCTTACAGGGCTTCATGTGTTCCCAACATTTGTAATTTATGAGTTGACTATTCTGTTATCCTTAACGTTGACATTGGTGCTAATGAAGGTGAGTTATTTTTTTTTTTTTCTTTCATTGAAGTAATAAAGTGTCACTATAAGAGATTTATTCAGGAGCAATTATTGATATTTACATGATGTGCCCTGAAGTACATCATCTGTGTTTTTAGTGGAAATATTATAATGCATTGTTTTTATCATATCTGCTGCTTTTTATATTTTTGAGTCTACAATAAAAACAATTTTAACTTTTAAATGCAGAATTTGATTTGACAATGCACAATTGGGCCCTGCACTAGAAAATTGATTTCTGTAATATATATATGGATGAACACATTATATAGACCTAAAACAAGCTTACTTGTATAGCAGCATGCTAACTGTAGAGCATGATTCTAGGCTGACAGTAAGCAAAAAAGAACAGCGTTCAAGACTTAATTTAATTAATTTAATTTTGTTTCGTAAAATCCATAAAGTTGTAAAGCACTTTGGGATTGAATAAACTGTCAACTGTTAAAGGTTACGGTAACTATTTTTACGTAAATATAAAACAAAAAAAAAAAGTGGTCTTTCTACTGTGAATGTATTAATAAAATACTATGGTGACCGTTGATCATAGCTCATTTGACTTTTTGTGTGCAGATACTGGTCATATGATTGAAAGTCTCTTCAACTGCTTTCTGATCTAGTCATACTACACTCAGTGTGATCGTCATCACAGATTTTCAAAAAGATTACTATAAAACTATGTTACGATAAACTAAAGAATGATGCATAGTAAACCATCCCCCTAGAGAGGTGGTTTGGGTATAGGAGGACAGAAGCAGATTCTTCATCTCAAAGATTGCTCATTTATTCAGAAGAAATGTGCAGTATATTGCATATTGTGTGAGAAATGCAGAATTTGCCTGTGTTACTAGGATTTCCTCTGTCATATTATAGTATTTGTTTTAAGAGTGAAGAAAGCAAGCAAAATGCAGTAACCTATGGCAAACAACTAAACATTTTAGATTTCTCTGTCGTTCTTTGAGGTTTGGGGACACTGGCAAACAGAAAAGTAATGCAGCTCCCTTATAACCCCTGTTCAACTTGGCATACCTCCATTTTTTGCTGGTGTCCCAGGAGTTTGGACATCCTTTTTTCAGCTCTGCTGAAAAGTTTACATTTTTGGTTTGCTTTTTAACTTTGTGGTATTTTTCCTTTGTGGCTTCATTCAACATTCCTGCTATACGTACTACAGGTGACTTTTTCCTTTGGTGATTTTAAACAAGATTCCTTCTCACACCAATGCTTGAGCTAGTCTCTACATAGTAGCTGTCTGGATCAGCAACACCTCAGTGTTGGCTTTGGAGGCCATACTCAAATCCCTCAGGACTGTATATGTGGCACTAGCTGAATGTGACCTTCGGGGCGTTCGGTTTTGCATTGTAGAGTGTTCCAGATCTTAGCGTGCTGTGTTAAATGCGAAGTGATTTCTGGGTCAAGATCCATGGCAGAGCCCAGGTGTGACCCCCATCTCTGAAGACTCAGTGAGTAAGACTGGTCAGGCTAAAGCATCAGGGTCTACTCTCACTGTATTGTACCTTTTGGGCTTTGTTTCAAATTTCCCTCTGCCACTGCCAATTGACCGTGGTAAGGGTTAATGCTGAGGGATTGAGCGCTTACGTTATCCTTTGGGTCAAGTGCTACAAGAGTTCTGTGTTATCTTTTCTGCAATTCAGCCTGTAGGTAGCATCTTCCCACTGGTGCTCTTGGTCCTTGGAGCAGCTTGTGGATCTCTCATGTGTTTGCACTGTCCACCTGCAGTAACTTGGTCACTTCCGGCTATCTGAAACTTAAACAGCACCAGCTGCCTGGATTTGTGAGTACTTGAGGCATTGCCTCGCATTGGGTCTAGTTGCATTACCAATGTGTGGATGCAACATGTCTTTGCCAAGACATACAGAGTGCAGTCCCACTGCAATGGGTGACCTCAGTCCATACTTTTCTTATGGTTCTGGGACATTTGCCTGGTACACCCAGAAGGAAACGTTGTCCAGACTCTGGGACCCCTATTATGCTTTAGTAATGTGTATTGATGTTTTTTTCAGCTCTGTTGGTTGTGAGTGAGGCCTCCCTCTACTTGAGCTCAGATACTTAAGGATTCTGCCCACAGAGCTCCAGTGCCATCTCTGTTTGTGTTCAGAGTCTGGCTATGAACACCCTGATCACCTAGCTCCTGCTGGACCCCCACAGTCCTTGTTACTCTTTGATTCAGAATCTCAGCAAACTGGCTCTAGTGAGGCTGTTTTCCAGGGAAGTTGTTTCAAACCATGCCACCCTGCACATGGACGATCAGCCTGCTGTTACAGGTCTTTGGTCTTTTAGAGCGCCTGCAAAAGCGAAGACCTTCCTGACACATGCGCTATTTTGGTCTTTCCTCTACAATGTGGAATGGAAACGCCCCATAGGTTTCTGGGCCCCTCCTGAGAGTGTCAGAACTTTTTACAATTTGGAGAGGGAATTTTATGAATCTGTTTGTTTTGTCCGGTGATCTGCCTGAACAGGCAGACCACCAAGTGGCTGAATGGGTGTGATCAGTTTTAAGGATTTCACTGACAAACCGTTAAACTCCCTACTCCCCATAGGAACAGGGCCCCATTTTCGTGGAAGGGTTAAAGCAAATGTCTGGTGCCCTGTGCTTTAGTTGTGAGAGCTTGTCACCCTCTGTAGCTCAAAGCCCTTTTGTCTGGCATCTCCTTTAGGCAATTTTGTGTGTTACTGCATTCAGCAGTGCATCTTCCTAGGTTTATTTTTGTTCCTCATAAACTGTAACCTCTTCCTCTTCCTACCATAGTAGAAACCTGCCTTCATGGGTGGTTCCTAACATAAACTTAACCGTCTCCGTTTCACGACAGCACCTTATCCCTAGATTCTGGTGAACCCTTGTGGTGCTCAATCCCTCCCAGTTTTGCCCCTCTCCTAAAGGGGCCCTCTGACCGGACCTTCAAGGTCAGAAAGGATCAGTTTTTGCAGCTCCTTTCCCTGATAATGACCTGACTTTGTAGTGTCCTGCACAGGCCTTTTGGTGCTTCAGTTCAGAATTCTAGACTATGTCTATCCTAGTGCCTTTTTTGGCATCCCCATTGCAGAACACTAAGATGTCCTACCTTGAAAAGGATCAGCTTTCTCAACTCTTGCCATCAGAACCTTTCAGAAGGGCCCAGTACCCGCATGCTTTGACTGGATTAGTCTTCTCAGGTGGTCAGCATTGGTAGCGAGGTAATTTAGTTCAAATCTTTGCTTAAGAAGCTCGCTCCCTGTTGGGCTTTACTCCCTTTCTTATCTGATAAAAAAATGTTCCCCTTCAGAGCTTGTAGGGGGCTAAGAGAATACCCTACTTTAATCACCCCTTACCTTTTTTGGCTCAGTTTTTTTCACCCTCCTCTTCTATGTTTGGAAGCCTGGATTTCGGGTGAGACATCCAGATTGTCTGTATCTCCTGGACCAAAAAGTTCCTAATGCTACCGGTCACACCCGTGGGGTGAATAAGATGGTTTCTCCCCCTCAATCCCACCCCCCCCCCCCAAGCTGGAAAGACTCCACATACTAGTGGGTGCCCATACCTGGCGCTTCTTTCTGATTTCCCGGAACAGACCACTCCCTCTTTTTGCAGGATCCTTCCCTTACTCAAAATTCTGACCTGGTCTCCCTTGGATATCATATTTGTGTTGCTTTGTTTTCACCTCTGGGAAGGTCTGGGAGGATTCTTGTGGCAGCTCAAGTGGCCTGGTCTCTAAGCTAGACGACGCAGAATGTGCTACATGTGACTGCACATCTTCTTTGGAGACTGGAGATTTCCATCTGGCTCCCCTCCACTGGTGTTCTCCACATGAGAGAAGGTGAATTCTGCACCTGGGAACTGCCATCTCCTGTGTGTCAGGAGGTATCCATTGCTGGATGGACTTGTACATCCCTGGATTGTCAGCAGGCAGAACATGCAGGGATTCTGCTGCTGGTACCCCTTGGCCAGGAACACTGGCCTGAACACTGGGAGTTAGGTCCTTCTTCTGTGACTGATGTGCAACCTATTGAAAAGGTTCCTCCAGATTCCATTCTCGTTCCTGTCTTTAATTATTCAACCGTTCTTAGCAGTTCAGCTAAGAGTCCTGGTTTTCAGCTGACGATGCTTCACTGGATAGGGGTGGACCTGATTTTTTTTCAGGGCCATGTTTTGTTTCTGGTTCAAGGTTCGTCAAGTTTGCAGAGTTTTTTTCTCTGTCAGACCCAGAGACATCTACAGATGTTAGGCAGATTAATTCATGCTTATCTTTATGTTGTTCTAGTGTCTCTGGTATACCAGTTTGATTGCAGTATACCCTCATCGCTGTCTACTTATGTTCAGGTGTCATTTGTTCACCCTTTTCCCTCTTAGCTAGTTTGCCCTTGTGGGGGTACTCTTGAGGGTTTTCTGCTAATTAAGGGCTGTTTAGCTATTCGTTGGTATATCGCGCTGTAAGGGGTCCCTTTTTTTTTAAATTTTTTTACATATTGGGTTGATTTACTAAAGCTGGAGAGTGCAAAACTGATGACGTTCTACAAAGAAACCAATCCACTTCCAGGTTTAATTGTCAAAGCTTAATTGAACAAGCTGAAGTTAGAAGTTGATTGGCTACTAGGCATAGCTGCAGCAGATTCTGTGTGCACCAGTTTTAGTAAATCTTTCCCATTGTGGCAAGTTTGGTTGCCTGAGTCGGCAACCTGTTCTTTTATCATGGAACCTCCTTTGTCTGATTAAGAAAGGTTTGGATTTTGAGGTTGAAGACTTTTCATATAGACCGGTTGGTCTCTTTTTTTTTTTTTTTTTTTTTTTTAAATTTTGAGTGTCCAAATGGTCTCTTATGGATTTGTTGGTTTGAGTAGTGTTTGTTTATTTTATGTTGATCACACTATTTTTTGCCACAACCTCATGCGCATTCTCCTTGACAGTGGTATGTCTGTCCTGGTATGAAGCACCGGATTCATGCTCTGGACTCTTCCCCTTGGTCATGGCAGTGCCCTTGCCTTGCTAAGGTCCTCCTCATCTTGCTTAGATTTGAGCATTGGTCCTTCAAGTACCTTTTTTGTCCCCGACGGTTCCCAATACCTTGGGTCTGTCAGTGGCTTTTGCGCATCCCATATTGAATGGCATTTTGACATCTTAACAGTTTATGGATTTCTATGTCCCTCAGTGGACGATGGAGTATTGCTTTCTTACAAAACAGAGGTATGCTGGGTAGAGGAGGGGTTATAATGGGGGGGCTTGCTTACAACTTTTCTGTTTGCCAGTGTCCCAAAATTTTTATTTTCCTTGTAAAGTGGAACCTAAATACATAAAAATTGCTCTGTTCTTTTGTTGTTTTCCCTACAAAGTTATGTTGGTTTCTCTTTTTTTGTACACACTATGCAATTATCAAATAAAATATCAGTGTATATAATGTATTGCTTATGTTTGTTTCTCAACAGTTTATTTTAGCTGTCTTAGTCCTGTCTTTGATCCTACCAAAGAGCAGCCAGTATATCAAGTGGATTGTATCTTCTGGTCTGGCCCAAGTCAGCGAATTTTCTTTTGTTTTAGGCAGCAGAGCCCGCAGGTCTGGGGTAATTTCTCGCGAGGTAAGTGCTAAGGTTTGGCTAGGATATTTGTATCGTGTTTCTGCACATATGAGCCATAGCATCTAGGTACATGCAGTATATATGTTCAGGGGCGGGCTGGGCCGGGGGGCAGAGTGGCAATTTCCCCCCGGGCTGCTCTGATTGCCTGTAAAAGGGCCGCTGTGTGGCCAGATTAGAACTGCGCATGTGCAGTTTCCGGACCAGCAAGTGCTACTGCTCGGGCAGCTGGGGGGCTGGATCCTATATTTGTGGCAGTGAAAGAATACAACACAGTGATCCCTCCATCCCGTGCTGCAGCTGCGATGTGTCCTGTCCTGTGGCAGGGATGTTAGCTACACCTGTCACAGCCTGGGCAGAGAGTGTGTTCCGTTTTGCAGAGTACACAGTACAGCCCTCCTCTAGTCTACACTAATGGGAGAACGATCAGCTCTGCCTCTTCCCGCCCCTCTCTCCCTGTGCCCGCCCACACTCGATGCAGCCCGTGTGCTGTGTGAAGGAGATATGTGGGCGGGAAACTTTAAAGTCAGCAGCCACAACGTCCCATCCTAAACATGAAGACACTGACTGAGCCAGTGAGCCTCCTGCTAGGATTGTGCAAGTGAGTGAGCTGTGACCAGACTCTCCCCCCCCCTCCCTCCCTCTCTTCCTTCCTACTCTGTCTCTCTCTCAGCCTTATCATTTAACCTCTTGCCTGCCAGGCACTTTCACTCCCTTCCTGCCCAGGACAATTTACAATTTTCAGTGCTCTTACATTAAACCCAGGTTCACATTGGAGCGATTTGGCATGCAATTTGATATGTCAAATTGCATGCCAAGTCAGTGGCATTTACCGGCGATGGCACCATCCGAATCGGTGCAACGCCTAGATTTGCCACCTCATCCCTTTAGGCCCGGTTCAGACTGCTGCGGTGCAGGAACGCTGCGAATCTACTGCGGGTTCCCGCATCGCATGTCTCCCGCCGGCAGTTCACACTGCGATATGCGAGCTGCTGGGAGTGTCTGTGAAATGTTAATGACACCCCCATATCAAACTCGGACAGGAATCGGATCGCATGGTGAGAACACCCATGCGATCCGATTCTGCTGCGGACCAAAAAAAGGGTCCTGTGCGAGTTTTGGCCGAATGCGATGCAAATTCAGCCATACTATCTGTATGGCTGAAATTGCATCGCACAGAGATCGCATATGATTTGCACTGCAGTGCGGTGCGAATCATATCCGATCTCCCGCATCACAGCAGTCTGAACCTGGCCTTAAACCCGAACACATATGAATTACACAGGTTCTGAGGCTAATTAAATGCAGATAGTGCACCAAGTGAGTTTAATTACCACCTTAATCAGTCACAGAACCTGTGTAATTAATGTGTGTTCGGGTTTAAAGGGATAAGGGGGCAACCCGAGGCCAACGCCGCATCGATTCCACTTGTGGTGTCACACCGATTCCCAAAAGTATTTTCTGTACTACTTTTGGCAACTTTGAAGTGTGATTTCAATAGACATTTGTACAGGAACCCGCACAGATGTCTCTGAAATCGCACCCCAAAGTCGGGACTGACATGCGAGTATGAAATCGTTCAATAGTTCAGCTGAATTCACTCGATTTCATTCCCCATGTCAGTGTGAACCTGGGCTCTGAATGACAATTGCGTGGGTCAAGCAACACTATACCCATATTACATTGTTGTCCTTTTTTTCCACACAAATGGGAGTTTTCTTTTTGGTGGTATTTAATCATAACTGGGGGGTTAAATTTTTTGCTAAAATATGAAAAAAGACCGAATTACAAAATATATATATATATATATATATATATATATATATATATATATATATATATATATATATATATATATATATATATATATATATATATATATATATATATATATATATATATATATAATTTTTTTTTTTGTATATACAGTGCCTTGAAAAAGTATTCATACCCCTTGAAATGTTTCACACTTTGTCATGTTACAACCAAAAACATAAATGTATTTTATTGATGATTTTATGTGATAGACCAACACAAAGTGACACAAATTTGTGAAGTGGAAGTAAAATAACAAATGACTTTCAAAATGTTTTTTTTTTTTCATATAAATATGCGAAAACTTGTGGCGTATTTGTAACCACTTAAGCCCCGAACCATTTTGCTGGCAAAAGACCAGAGCACTTTTTGCGATTCGGCACTGCGCCACTTTAGCTGACAATTGCGCGGTCGTGGCACCCAAACAAAATTTACATCTTTTTTTTCCCCCATAA
This sequence comes from Lithobates sylvaticus, assembly GCA_028564925.1. NCBI lineage: Eukaryota > Metazoa > Chordata > Amphibia > Anura > Ranidae > Lithobates > Lithobates sylvaticus. The sequence continues at coordinate 406,783,476 of CM053027.1, forward strand.
AAAGAGCTTTCTTTTGGTGGTATTTGATCACCTCTGAGGTTTTTATTTTTTGCGCTATAAACCAAAAAAAAAAGAGCGACAATTTTGAAAAAAAACGCATTATTTTTTAACTTTTTGCTATAATAAATATCCCCAAAAAATATATAAAATTTAGTTTTTTTCCCTCAGTTTAGGCCGATACGTATTCTTCTACATATTTTTGGTAAAAAAAAAATGGCAATAAGGGATTATTGATTGGTTTGCGCAAAAGTTATAGCGTTTACAAAATGGGGATAGTTTTATGTCATTTTTATTAATAATTTTTTTTTTTACTAGTAATGGCGGCGATCAGCGATTTTTATCGTGACTGCGACATTATGACCGACACATCGGACATTTTTCACACATTTGTGGGACCATTGTCATTTATACAGCAATCAGTGCTATACAAATGCACTGATTCCTGTGTAAATGACACTGGCAGTGAAGGAGTTAACCACTAGGGGGGCAGTGTAGGGGTTAAGTATGTCCTGGGGGGTGTTTCTAACTGTGGGGGGCGTGGCTACGTGTGAAACGTCACTGTTCTCTGCTCCTGATCACAGGGAGCAGAGATCAGTGTTACTGTCACCAGGCAGAACGGGGAGATGCTTGTTTACATTAGCATCTTCTCATTCTTCCTCCCTGTGAGGCAATTGCGGCTATCCCCGCGGCGATCGAGTCTGCAGGAACCGCGACCCAACTCACGGAGGTCGCGGCCGGCACGCGTACAATGACACGTGGCAAATTTAAAGGGACGTACAAGTACGCCCATTTGCCCAGCCTTGCCATTCTGCCAACGTACATCTATGTGCACCGGTCAGGAACTGGGTAAAAGTCCTCCTTTACTCTAAAACCCCTAACTAAAATCTAGTGGAACCAATTGCCTTCAGAAGTCACCTAATTAGTAAATAGAGTCCACCTGTGTGTAATCTCAGTATAAATACAGCTGTTCTGTGAAGCCCTCAGAGGTTTGTTGGAGAACCTTAGTGAACAAATAGCATCATGAAGGCCAAGGAACACACCAGACAGGTCAGGGATAAAGTTGTGGAGAGGTATAAAGCAGGGTTAGGTTATAAAACATTATCGCAAGCTTTGACCATCTCACCAAGACATGGCCGTCCACCTAAACTGACCGGCCGGGCAAGGAGAGCATTCATCAGAGAAGAGCCAAGAGGTCCATGGTAACTCTGGAGGAGCTGCAGAGATCCACAGCTCTTTACCAAGATCGGGTCATGCTGTCATTGCTATGTCATATTTGTCTTGCTTCATAACATAAATACATGTTAAAAAACCCAGTGGGCATGGATGGTGGGCTGCTTCGGTGGTACAATGGGCCACTCGACTGGACTTGCCCCCCAGGCTTAAGGCTGCCAGCCCTCCCCTGTATATGTTTATGCTGCATATGCCATTAAGATTGTGCTAGCCTGGGCAATACTCTTGACCAGCCTTTTTCAACCAGGGTGCCTACAGGTTCCTTTGGGGCGCATTTGCAATAGGTCTAAAAACTGAACAAAAATTATATACAAGCCAGCAGATGTATAAAGTGCCTTTTTAGTTTAAGGATTTCAATGGAGCACATTACAACCTTCAACCACAGGCGTCTTGAAAACCAATGATGTCATTGGTTGATGAGGAGGACGTCAGAGTTTCTTCCTCCTCCGTCAGCACTGGGGTCACATTAGCTGAGTGAAGGAGAGAAACCGAGGGGTAAGAGAAACCGTGAAATATTAGTCAATGCCACTGTGATTTAGAAGAATAGATCACCTATGGCGTTGGGTGCCCTACATGTGTGGGTGTTGCTGCGTTATGCAAAACTATTAGTCTAGTTTCTTACATTTAAGTATGAAGTGCCTTGAAATTGAGCAGAATTTTAAACGGTGCCTTGGCTGAAAACGTGTTGAAAAACACATCTCTTGACTACTGAGCACTGACCTTAGCTAGTCAGTGATGTAGGGTGGGGTTCAACTGCTGTGCTGCATTGCATGAAGGCAGTGCTCTGTACTGATGTTTTCACTGCCTGCAGAAAGCTGTAAAGGGGGCAGGTATTTCACTGGTCACCCAGTGCATATCCATCTCTGGTGGTGACCAACAGTAAACGGTTTACAAAAAGCCCTTTCTAGACCAAAATCTATATTTATTTATTTTTGTCATGCAGATAGGTAACACTTGCATTGAAAGACATCATTACAGGTAATCCATCGATGCATAGTGTCCTGCTGCCTGTAGCTGGATATAGTTATATCCATTGAAATTAGCAATATATGTGATCTTTTGTTTGACCGTATAAAAGAACAATTCGTATTTGCATCATGCTGCTAATCAGGGCAAGGATTCTGGAGGCTAGTCAGTGTTAAAGCATTGGTGAGGGTTCTACTGATGGAATGTGGACTGTACTTGTGGTTGCATTAGTTTCCTTTTTTAAATTTTTTTTTTACCCCCCTCTGTAAGCGCCTAGTGCTGGCCAGTAACACAGCTCCTGTATTAGGGTGCCTATGGTCTGAATGAAGGATAACAGGGACACTTTTATACAGCAGCATTGTCAGTCTGGGGGATGGGAAGTATTAGATGCACTAGGAGATTTAGATAACACTAACAGATTGAACTCCAGCTAACACTTTATAAGCAGTTTACTTGCTGCACTATGGTCGATTACGGTTTGTAAAGTCCAAAGACTAATCTAGACTTCCCTTCCTAAAGTGGAACTTCACCCCTTCTGATTTGCCACATTTTTTTTTCGGGGGGGGGGGGGCGGGTGTGCCTGATTTGGACAGGTACCCACTGCCACTTCAGATCTAGTTGCAGTAGTCATCTGAGCAGAAGTTAGGCCTCCCCTTATTCCCCTGCAGCCTTCTTGGACACATCACAGGTCCCAGAAAGCTGTGGAACCGTTCAGATAGCAGTGCTCAGCCAGCTGTGAAGCCGCAAGCAGTCACAACCAGCTACCTACAGTTAATATGCCAGCCCGGGGACTGAAGCCCAGTGAAGAAACCGTCCGGGTGATGACGGCACTGGATCCTGGGTCAGGTGTCTAATTATTAAAAGTCAGCAGCTACAATTTTTGTAGCTGTTAATTTTTGTAAAAGTGACTGAAGAACTGCTTTAAGCTGGTATAATATTGCAGCATTTACCCTCCGGAATAGATGACTAAAAATATGTCTGGGCTGCTGGAGGACAGTAAAACTGTTCGTTACTAAAGCCATTCATTTTATTTCATGTAATCCTAGCAGTACTTTTATTAGAAGTGACAACTTTTTTTAGTGTCTGTTATAGGCAGAAAATAGAACTGCCTTATGTTATAACCTGGCCCTTCTCTGAGAGGGAGGGAATACTAGTAAATATTAAATAAAAGCAATCGCTGAAAGGTAAGGCTGCACTTTTATAATATTTTAAGTGTGGAGATTTGAGGAGGTTGGGATTTGTGCATCTTCAGTTGTCTACATCTCTAATTTTGTTATTTAATTAAACATCTGCTTTAATTTTTTTTTTTAAGCATCAGGATGGGTGTTAAATTGGTGTTAAATATATCAAATCTGTTCTACAACTACTCTATCGCCTCACTGTAGTATGTTGTAAATTACATTAGTGTATCCTTTCCAGTTTTTCTGTCTTCCGGCACTTGATGGTGTGAAATCATTTGGCTACAGCTGACCCCCTATTGCTTGTGAAAACTCATTGGGTGTAAGCTGGTAGCATTAAAATACTAGTTTGATTCCAAGGATGTGGATATCGTTACATAGCACCTTTTGGCCATCTATAGCGGCTGTTTTTCTCACCCAGAAACAACACCTGTCAAGTGTTATTTTGCTCAAGGAAGGTTTCATGCAAACACCTAGACCTGAGCTACATGCGTTCCTATGTTCTCTAACATACAGCTGTAACTGTTTTTCATTTCAAGACATTGTTGCATTTTTGTTTGCAGAAAATTAATAAAACGTGTTTCACATCAATATGGAATAATGGTGTGGGAGGATTTGTAGAGACTAAAAAAGTGAGGATGTAAAGGAAAAGCAGCATAAAGATATCAAACTTTTGACACTTTATAAACATGAGTTATTTTCGGCTGGATCAATCAATAGGCCTTATGTGTAGCATACAACAGAAGATACCCAGCTAATCATTCTTGCAGTAACTAATGAGCCAACATCCGACCACCATTTGGTGTGTGCCCTGCTTTAAACTGGACATAAACCCTATCTGCATGACATGTAGGTTGCCGTAAGTGCTGTTTGCCTTAATGGCAAATAATAATTTGACATTTTTCTTTTTGGAAATTATGGTTTTCACCTTGATACACCCCTGTTTTTACATTTCAGTGCTGCTGATTTAATGCTTCCTCTTTGCATCCGCTTTCTGTCTACTTGCTTGCGCTCCAACAGTGAATGCATGTCATTGCTCAGAGGCGGCTTCCTGATGGTGACAGCGGGTAAACATGCTTGCGCATTGAGCATTGGCATGGCTGCTTATAGTCTCTACTGGAAATGCATGCCACAGAGTGACCGGAGCAGAGCATTGTCATTTTCTACGGAGGACCAGGTTATTTTAATAAATGCTGCAGATGTAAATGACTTTTAAAAAGGCAGTAACAGGACTGTTTTATTTATTTATTTATTTTTTTCTCAGTTTGCATACACATTAAGTGGTCATGCAGAATTTGGTTAAAAGGAAAAGGGGGGTCAGAAAGAAGAATTATTTTTCTGTTTTAAGATGATTATTACTTGATCTGTCTGATGTTGACCTGATGGATTTGGGTTCCCAGTGTCTGTTGCTATGTTCCAACTGCAGCATACATTTCCAGCAAATCCATTTTAGGATTAGAAATGGTAGGGAGCCCAGTACACATGGCCTGAATGTTGGGTGGCATCAGCCGGTTCTTCAGAAACCGGCCAACCATTGAGCCTGTGTGCACTGTAGTTGGTCTGACAGAAGCCAGCCGGTCGGCCAGCTTCTGTCAAAGGGGCATGACTAAAAAAAGGTCTGCTGATCGGCTCCCGGTCATGACCGAAGTGTTCTGGCCTGGGGGCAGTCCCACTGTCCGAACACAATAGAACTGCACAGGAGATCACTGTACTAAAAAATTTGTGTTATGCCTACAAAGTCCATAATTTTCAACATAATTGTTTTTCCAAATAATCACTGTACTAACGTCGCATAGTTAGTACAGTGGCTCCTCCTGAGCTGTCATGTTTTTTTTTTTTTTTTTTTTTTTCGTATAGCCCTGCTGGTTGAAGGAAAAAAAACTGCTAGTGTTACTAGGCTTTAGTCGATGTTGTGTCTTTGAGATAAGGCTAGCAATAGTCTGCATGTAGGTATGTTTTTATATAACACTTAAAAAAATCTATATGTATTTTTAATTTTAGGTTTACCTCCTCATCTTGAGTGTGACAACATTAAGTCTTCTGCTGGCACCAGCCCTGTGGAGAATAGCGATCACCAAATGTGTACCAAGACCAGACAAACGGCTAAGCACTTAAAACTATTGGTTAATCGATTCTGCCCACTGGTGCAACAGTGTGGCATAAGTCTACAGTATATCATAAATCATGTTTTTCATTGAGAACCATGTATTCAACAAACGTATGCTTTTGGTTGTTACTGGAAATCGCCATTTCAGATTTGCCCATGGTTCAGCTTACATTACTGGTACAGTGACTTCCTGGAGATAACCTTGAAATTTTTTTCCTCCTATGTGCCTTTTTTAATATAAATCTTATTTTAATTAATTTCCGTTTAAAAACACAGTCTTTGAAGTATTTTTTTAATTGCACTACCATGCTAGGCCTGCTGGATCAAGGGGCCGGTAAATGAATAATGGAAAACGGAGAAGCTTTTAGGGGAGGTTGTGGATTGTTATGTATTTGGAATGAATATTTAATTGTTATTTCTAAGACTTGCTATAGTTCTAGACATCATTGAGGCACAGTGTCCTTTTTTGGGGCTGACCAAGCACCACGTTCTCTGCAATAAACCTATACAGTATAATTTTGCTGACTCCAATTGGGTGTTGAAATATTTCATATCAAGGGAGTTTATATATGTTTTTGCTTTATATTGTTGACATGTTGTTTTATTTTTTTTTATTTAACATTAATATGAAGGGATAATGTCAGCCTGTATCTGATGAAATTGCTAAGGTTGGCTTTATATGTTTACATTGCTGTGCCTATAAAAGTCTAGCTATCCCTGCACACAACAAAAAGCATTTTATTGTTATGTAGATGTCTTGCTTGTTGCACAAACCCTTACCAGTTTATCTGATGGTATTCTATAGTACTGACTGTTATTCAAGCTACACAAGTTTTCATTTGAAAACTCAAATTTTTAATTTGATGTAAAAAAAAAAAAATGATCAAAAATTTTCGTTATTGAAAGTTTGATAGTTAAAAATCTGTGTATAAGTCTCAGATTATTGAAGCAGCCTAGCATGTTGAAAATATCCTTTATCATTTTTGAATTGGCTGCACATGATAAAATTGCAGAAACTGTATTCATATAATACAAATACGAATTTAGGTTTTTCTACTTGGAAATCCTTTCAACCATTCCAGTGTATAGAGACCAAAGGAAGTAACAGAATGATACCGCCTCAGAGGACACTAAAGCTCTATTGACTGCGGCTATTTATTAGCCATCAGGACACTAAGACCAACAGATTTTGAAACTTGTTAAATGAGCACGCAAAAAAATGAATAGGTACACGTAGGCTGTTTGGAGGGGGGGGGGGGGGGTGCTGTACTTATTCTTCTTCTTCTTCTTCTTTTTCTTCTTTTTCTTCTTTTTCTTTTTTTTTTTATTTTTTTTATATATATATATATATATATATATATATAATCTTTGTCCATGTTTTATACTCCTGTTTAAAATATTGCTCACACAGATAAATAACACAGCTTCTGTGGATGGATAAATTCAGTTAGGACACTTGCTAAATCCATTTAGCAGAATATAGACTGCTCAAAAAAATGAAAGGAACACTTTGAAAACACAACATCAGATCTCAATGGGGAAAAATATGCTGGGTATCTATACTGATATGGACTGGTCAATGTGTAAAATGAAAGAATCCCAGATTGTTTGATGGAAATGAAAATTATCAACCTTCAGAGAGCTGAATTCAAAGACACCCTGAAAAAATGATGCTGCAGGCTAGTCCATTTTGCTGAAATTTTATTGCAGCAAGTCAAAAAAGTACTCAGTTGTTTGTATGGCTCCCACATGCTTGTATGCATGCCTGACAACTTCGGGGGGGTTGCACCAAATGAGACGACAGATGGTGTCCTGGGTTATTTCCTCTCAGATCTGGACCAGGACATCACAGCTCCTGAACAGACTGAGGTGCAACCTGGCGGCGCCGGATGGACCAAAACATAATGCCCCAGAGGTGTTCTAATGGATTTAGGTCAGGCGGTCGTGGGGGCCATTCAGTGGTATCAATTCCTCCATCCTCCAGAAACTGGCTGCATACTCTCGCCACATGAGGCCGGGCATTGTCATGCACCAGGAGGAATCTAGGACCCACTGCACCAGCGTAGGGTCTTACCATGGGCCCAAGGATTTCAGTCCGATGCCTAATGGCAGTCAGGGTGCCATTGTCTAGCCTTTAGAGGTCTGTGCGTCCCTCCATGGATATTCCTCCTCAGACCATCACTGACCCACCACCATACCTGTCATGTTAAACGATGTTACAGGCAGCATAACATTCCCCACGGCTTCTCCAGACCCTTTCACGTTTGTCACATGTGCTCAGAGTGAACCTCCTCTCATCTGTGAAAATTACAGGGCGCCAGTGGCGAGTCTGACAATTCCAGTGTTTAATGGAAAATGCCAATTGAGCTCCACAGTCCCGGGCAGTGAGCCCAGGGCCCACTAAAGCACATCGGGCCCTCAGGCCACCCTCATGAAGTCTGTTTCTAATTGTTTGGTTAGGGACATTCACACCAGTAGCCTTCTGGAGGTCATTTTGTAGGCCTGTGGCAGTGCTCATCCTGTTCATCCTTGCACAAAGGAGCAGATACCGATCCTGCTGATGGGTTAAAGCGGAGTTCCACCCTAAAGTGGAACTTCCGCTTATCGGATTCCCCCCCCCCTCCGGTGCCACAATTTGCACCTTTCAGGGGGGAGGGGGGTCCAGATACCTGTATAGTACAGGTATCTGCCCCGCCCATATCTGAGGATGCCCGCCCATATCCGAGGGTTCCCGTTGTGTCTTGGGAAACACACAGTTCCCAGGACACAACGGGGACCAATAAAGACACGCAGCGCGACTCGCGCATGCGCAGTAGGGAACCGGGCAGTGAAGCCACAAGCTTCGCTTCCTGGTTCCCAGACAGAGGATGGTGGCGGGGCAGCTGTCCAGCTATCCTAGAGTAACTACCTGTCTCCCAGACTCTCCTTCTTGCTCTTGAGACTGTGTTGGGAGACACAGCAAACCTTCTGGCAATGGCACATATTGATGTGTAATCTTGGAGAAGTTGGACTGCCTGTGCAACTTCTATAGGGTCCAGGTATCGCCTCATGCTACCAGTAGTGACACTGACCCTAGCCTAATGCAAAACTAGTGAAAAACCGTCAAAGTTGAGTAGGGAAACAAAATGTCAGTGGCCTCCACCTGTAAAACCATTCCTGTTTTGGAGGTTGTCTCATTGTTGCCCATCTAGTGCACTTGTTAATTTTATTACCACCAAAGCAGCTGAAACTGATTAACAACCCCCCTCTGCTACTTAACTGACCAGATCAATATCCCAGGAGTTTAATTGACCTGATGCTATACTCCGATTAAAAAGTGTTCCTTTAGTTTTTTTGAGCAGTGTATATGTCAGTAACTAAAGTGGCTCTGCACAGAAATAATAAAGTTTAATTCCAGACTTACCTCTTTTATTTTTAGCTTAGTTGCTACATAGTGTGGCTTTTGGTTACAACCTCTTTCAGGTTTAAACCAATGTACTCCTTTGGGATAAAACTTCTTACTTCCTGACCCCATAACCATGTTATCAGCAAGTCACTAGTACACACAGGCTGAATGTCGGGCGGCATCAGCTGGTACAATAGAAAACCGTTCGACATTCAGCCCGTGTGTACTGCAGCTGGTCCAACCGTCGAAGCAGCATGACCAAAAAAGGTCTGCCGATTGGTTCCCGGTCAGCGATTTTAGCCAATGGCTGAGAGCGCTGACCGGAGTGTTCTGGTGGTCATCCCCCTGTCAGAACACAATAGTACAGCAGAGGAGATCGTTGTACTAGCATCCCATAGTTGGTACAGCTGTCCTGAGCCATCAGTTTCTTTTTCATTCAGTCTTGCGGGATTGAACAAAAAAAATAAATAGTGGTGTGTACCAGGCTTAAGTAATGGAAGAGCTCTCCATTGGATCCCTGTATATTGGTTTACACCTTTTTGAGGTTTTAATAATATACTGTGCTCTGTTGGGGATAGACTTCTTTTTCTAACATAACTTTTTTTTTTTTTTTTTTTTTGTTGTCATTCGTTTTTTTTTTTTTTTTTCTTTTTTAAACATGTATTCCTTTATTTTTCCCTGGTGATACAGCCAGTAAGTCCTGTCATTTTTCAACTTTCTTTATCAGTTCAAGCTGCTCAGCAAAAGTGGAAATAAATTAAAACCGCGCTAATAAGGCATAAATCCACCTTAAATGGTGAAACCAAAAAAGGGGGGGGGAGACAAAAAAGCAGGCCGCCGCTCAAAGTGGGATACACACACCAAACATAAGCAGATAAAAAAGGAAGCAGCGCCAGAACAGACAAAAAATTACTATATAACAGACAGAGATAATTCCAAAAAATCACTGTGTCCAGTCCTAGGTTTTAAAGTCCAAATGCAGCTGGAATGTTATGAGCACAAAAAACAGCTAAGGTAGATAGAGCACAAGTTGAAGAGAATGTCCACATCAAGGATAATCACAAAATCAGCACCGCAGTGAGGTAATGTATTTGGTGACATAGGATCCCTCCACCAGTATTGCTATGCTCTTACCAGAAGTCTGAGCATATAAAGCTCTGTGGAAATGGCTATGGATATCCTGGCGATGAAATCCTGCGATCACCCAATGGATAATATGAGTCTGGCGTCCCTTATTCCTCCCGGTACTCCAGTCATACACTCAGCAGTGCATTGTAGTGTAAAAGAAGAGAAGGGGTACCCATAGCGTAAACCAGTAGCAAAAGATAAACTCACATTCAAATTCAGATTGGAGCATAAAAACACATCCGCCGGCCGGTCGGATCCTGTAGCCCGTCCTCCTGAGCGTGGTGGCGTCACTGCGCGCCTTCCCAGACTAGTTTCGGTACAATTACCGTCATCAATGGGGAACGGGCGACGCAGCGACGCACCACCATTATATAACCAAGCCTCATTCTGGAATGCGGTCATGTGACTCAAACTCAAAACCGCCATTTTAGAAATGGGCATTCACACTAATCTCTATGGGCAAATGTCTGTGAGGACTACCATCAAATATAGAGTCAGAACGAATCCATAAATAGATTTTCATAATATCAATGAAGGGACTTAGATACAAATTATAAAAATATAAAAAAAAATACTACGTCAAAACAATATTATATTGAAATGTGTATTTAACGGGGGATGATCAGTCTTATAAATAAATATATTGGGACCGAAAATGTCTCCCCCTATCTGTAATCTAGTGTTATTGTTAGTGTGCACAGATAAGAAACTCCCAAATAGAACCATATGCGTGACCAAAGGTGATATGAGTGATATATTAATGTAAACATGGGAAATTAATCCCATACAAACAATAAAAAAATATATTATAAAAATATATAAAAATATATAAGAAATATAAATATAATATAACCCTATATGTGACCAAAGGTGATATAAGTGATAGCAAATGTAAACATGGGAAATTGATCCCATAAAGCATAAAATATAAAATTTATAGAACATAATGTAATATAAATATTATATAGTGATGTGATAAAAATATAATATAAATTAAATTGATACAAACCACTAAAAGTGAATTTAAAAAGGGGAAGTGTCATAGTGAGATGACCACCTAAAAAATGTGTAACAGTGTACAAGTTAAAATTTCATCCCAAAGCTCGTCGCACTTGTCCGCATCCCAGATTGGACTATAGATGACAACAATAATACACAATAATAAAACCATATATTAAAATCTTATATTTAAAAACAAGTGGGGACCTTCAAGAATTATCAATAAAAGCATTGACATCAGTGTCAATGTTCAACCCGAAGGGGGTGTAGCATTTGAGCCTATGTATCCACCCCATTTCTGATCTAGAGATCTCCCTAACCAAGGAGCCACCCCTCCAGTTTGGCTTAAATTTATCAATCCCTAAAAATAGCGTGTTGCTAGGGTTTTTTTTGTGGTGAAGTAGGTAGTGTTTCGAAACAGAATGTTTCGGAAACCCAGTAAGGATATTGGTTATATGCTCATTTAGGCGTACCTGCAGGGGCCGTTTGGTACGTCCCACATATTGCAGGCCGCAAGGACACTGCAACATGTAGACCACCCCCGTAGTGGCACAAGTAATGAAAGGTTTGATGGTATGTGTGGCCCCTGTGGCGGTACACCTGAAGGTCGTGGTGCGTCTGCCTGACGCAGTATTCAATGAGCAAACACGACATTTCCCACATTTATAATACCCCGTTAATTGATCAAAAAATCCTCTTGTTGATATAGGGGGGTTAATAACATTTGGGGCAATTTTGTGTCTTAGGGATGGCACCCCTCTAAAGACAACCCTGGGTCTCTCTGGAACCACTTCTCTAAGAACAGGATCATTAGAGACTATGTGCCAGTGTTTGTTGACCAGCTTCTTTATATTGTTATGCTGCACGGAATAGGTGGTCAGGAAGGGAACTCCACCCTGGAAATCATTCCGTGCACGGGGACCCTTCTCCACTAGAAGACTGTCCCTTTCCAAATTTTCCACGGAATTCAGGGTTTCGACAAGAAATTCTTCGCCGTACCCCTTTTCCAAGAATCTTTGTGTTAGGACTTTGGCCTGATCTTGGAATACAGCAGGATCAGAACAGTTGCGTCTCAATCGTAAATACTGGCTTTTAGGCACAGACTTGAGCCACGGAGCGTGGTGACAGCTATCAATAGGTATAAAAGAATTTCTATCCGTGGCTTTAAAGTGGGTCGCAGTGACAATTTGGTCATCCTGTATCCTGATGTTAAGGTCTAAAAAATGTATAAGAGTCTGGCTCTTTTCGTACTTCAATTCGATGCCCCTCGAATTTTGGTTCAAAGACTCCATGAAAGAGTCGAGATCACCGGAGTCACCATCCCATAGGAGGAGGATGTCATCAATATACCTAGCCCAGAAGGTCAATTGAGGCACATTCTGGGCATAGATGACATCCTCCTCCCACCTGGCCATAAATAAATTGGCCAGACTAGGGGCATATTTGGCCCCCATGGCAACTCCAGTGATCTGACGAAAAAATTGGTTGTCGAACCAAAAATAGTTTCGTGTAGCAACGAATCTAAGTAATATCATCAGGAATTTAATTTGCTCCTCTGGCAGCCCAGAGTCACGCTGGAGATAACCCTGTACCGCCTCCAAACCTAATTCGTGAGGGATAACGGTATACAGGGAGGTGACATCGGCCGTCACCATCCATGTATTCTCAGTAACCCTCAAATTCTTTAGAAGATTTATCACATGTCGGGAGTCTTTAATAAAGGAGGGCATTTTCCCAACTAAAGGTTGTAGGTACACATCGATATATTTGCCCACCCGGGATGTAATGGAATCTATTCCACTTACTATAGGGCGTCCCGGGGGGCAAACCGGATCTTTGTGTACCTTAGGTAGATAATAGAGGACAGGGGTCCGTGGAGCCCTAGGGACGAGATAGAAGGCCTCCCTAGAGTCGAGGATCCCTGAGGAGAGTCCACCAGCTATCAGCTCCTCCAGTTCCCTAGTATAGTGAACCTTAGGGTCTGAGGGCAATTGACTGTAAGTGGCGGTGTCTCCAACAATACGATACATCTCGGTCATGTACATCTCTCTATCCAAAACCACAATACCCCCCCCCCCTTATCCGCAGGCCTGATAACCAAATCCTTTCTCCTGCAAAGTGAGTCCAACCCATCCTGTAGGGATTTTGTCATCCTAACTTTTTTCACCTCCATAAGGTCGAGGTCCCTCAACATGACGTCTCTAAAAACCTTTAAAGATGGAGCCAATGCTCCAGGCGGGTTGAACAATGAGGCGTTACGCAAGCCAGAATGAACAACAGGTTCTGCAACTATATTACTAGCATTGGTCTCTCTGTCATAAGTGTTCATAGTCATGTACCTTTTAATGTTCAATTTACGAACAAACTTATGGATATCCATGAAGGTATGGAATTTATTCAGCCCCCTAGCGGGTGCAAATTTTAAACCCTTATCTAAAATAGCTTGTTCTGACTCTGAAAGTGACTTAGTGCTTAAATTAAAAATACCCTGTCCCTTTAAACCCTTGGCCGCTTTAGCTGCTCTGGACCGCCTCCCCCCTCTGGTTCCTCTCCCCTTTCTCCTTGCCTTTTGACCCCTTGTACGGGTTTGTGAAAACCCCATTGGTTCGTTCCTACCCCTTGTAGGGGGCCCCTAGGTTCACCCGTGAATCCTCGGGGGGGGCAATTAGAAATCGGATTAGTTGGATATAGATAGGGCTGGGAACGAGGAGTGAAATCCCCTTCAGGCCCGTTCATATCGTTGAGCGGAAAGAAGGTGTTTCTTATCGGGACATTATAGTCCCATTCGGAATGGTTGTATCTATTCCCATATAAGGGGGTTTGCACATTTGTGTCCCTATTATATGGACCTCCCCAGCTCCCCTGGTGTTCACCATATCCATCCGTTACAGATTGACTAGGGTATTGACCCCATGTTTGGCCTCGTGGGGGATAACCCCCACTGGATTGTGGGGGGCCCAAATATCCTTGACCTGCATCATAATCCCGGTTGGACCTAGGGGGTCCAGATGTTCTCGAGTTCCCTCGATGAATATTCCCCCTGTTAGTACCCCTACCTCTCCTGGGGGACTGATGAGGATAATTGGCACCATTGTTCTGTGGTTTAGGGTTTAAACGTTTCGGGGCTTGGGAATTGCCAATGGCATTTACACCAATAGGGGGAGCTGTCTGTGTGACCTCCATCTCCAAACCTGATTGTTTGGAGGTCTCCTCCAATAATTTTTTTTGCCACTCGAATACGATATTCCCTTGATAATCAGCCAGATCCCTGTTATATTTTTTCTTTTTTTTGGTCCTTTGATCCCTGTCCTCTTTTTCTAGGACTTTCAACAGGTTCTGTGATTTATCACGATATTCATCGCTTTCTTTCAGACATGCAAGCTTGGTTTGTATATTTTTAATTTCTACGTCAAGCTTGGATAATTTGGCTGTTTTTCTCTCCACTAAAAAGCGTAAAAAAGAGAGTCCAGCTTGATTAAAATATTTAAACCAATCCTCGAGATCGATTTCGCCTTTTTGGGGTGCCACCTCCCATCTTAGGCTACGTGGGACCATAGTGCACTTGATAACCCTATAAACATAGTGCACTTGATAACCACTTGATAACCACTTGATAACCCTATAAACATGATGAGGGCGACCTCAGTGGTACCTTCATGAGACTCAAGAACCTCATGATAACCGAGAATCATACGAAATGGGACATAGCGTACTTGGAGACATACATCAAGTGCACTATGGTCCCACGTAGCCTAAGATGGGAGGTGGCACCCCAAAAAGGCGAAATCGATCTCGAGGATTGGTTTAAATATTTTAATCAAGCTGGACTCTCTTTTTTACGCTTTTTAGTGGAGAGAAAAACAGCCAAATTATCCAAGCTTGACGTAGAAATTAAAAATATACAAACCAAGCTTGCATGTCTGAAAGAAAGCGATGAATATCGTGATAAATCACAGAACCTGTTGAAAGTCCTAGAAAAAGAGGACAGGGATCAAAGGACCAAAAAAAAGAAAAAATATAACAGGGATCTGGCTGATTATCAAGGGAATATCGTATTCGAGTGGCAAAAAAAATTATTGGAGGAGACCTCCAAACAATCAGGTTTGGAGATGGAGGTCACACAGATAGCTCCCCCTATTGGTGTAAATGCCATTGGCAATTCCCAAGCCCCGAAACGTTTAAACCCTAAACCACAGAACAATGGTGCCAATTATCCTCATCAGTCCCCCAGGAGAGGTAGGGGTACTAACAGGGGGAATATTCATCGAGGGAACTCGAGAACATCTGGACCCCCTAGGTCCAACCGGGATTATGATGCAGGTCAAGGATATTTGGGCCCCCCACAATCCAGTGGGGGTTATCCCCCACGAGGCCAAACATGGGGTCAATACCCTAGTCAATCTGTAACGGATGGATATGGTGAACACCAGGGGAGCTGGGGAGGTCCATATAATAGGGACACAAATGTGCAAACCCCCTTATATGGGAATAGATACAACCATTCCGAATGGGACTATAATGTCCCGATAAGAAACACCTTCTTTCCGCTCAACGATATGAACGGGCCTGAAGGGGATTTCACTCCTCGTTCCCAGCCCTATCTATATCCAACTAATCCGATTTCTAATTGCCCCCCCCGAGGATTCACGGGTGAACCTAGGGGCCCCCTACAAGGGGTAGGAACGAACCAATGGGGTTTTCACAAACCCGTACAAGGGGTCAAAAGGCAAGGAGAAAGGGGAGAGGAACCAGAGGGGGGAGGCGGTCCAGAGCAGCTAAAGCGGCCAAGGGTTTAAAGGGACAGGGTATTTTTAATTTAAGCACTAAGTCACTTTCAGAGTCAGAACAAGCTATTTTAGATAAGGGTTTAAAATTTGCACCCGCTAGGGGGCTGAATAAATTCCATACCTTCATGGATATCCATAAGTTTGTTCGTAAATTGAACATTAAAAGGTACATGACTATGAACACTTATGACAGAGAGACCAATGCTAGTAATATAGTTGCAGAACCTGTTGTTCATTCTGGCTTGCGTAACGCCTCATTGTTCAACCCGCCTGGAGCATTGGCTCCATCTTTAAAGGTTTTTAGAGACGTCATGTTGAGGGACCTCGACCTTATGGAGGTGAAAAAAGTTAGGATGACAAAATCCCTACAGGATGGGTTGGACTCACTTTGCAGGAGAAAGGATTTGGTTATCAGGCCTGCGGATAAGGGGGGGGGGGGGGTATTGTGGTTTTGGATAGAGAGATGTACATGACCGAGATGTATCGTATTGTTGGAGACACCGCCACTTACAGTCAATTGCCCTCAGACCCTAAGGTTCACTATACTAGGGAACTGGAGGAGCTGATAGCTGGTGGACTCTCCTCAGGGATCCTCGACTCTAGGGAGGCCTTCTATCTCGTCCCTAGGGCTCCACGGACCCCTGTCCTCTATTATCTACCTAAGGTGCACAAAGATCCGGTTTGCCCCCCGGGACGCCCTATAGTAAGTGGAATAGATTCCATTACATCCCGGGTGGGCAAATATATCGATGTGTACCTACAACCTTTAGTTGGGAAAATGCCCTCCTTTATTAAAGACTCCCGACATGTGATAAATCTTCTAAAGAATTTGAGGGTTACTGAGAATACATGGATGGTGACGGCCGATGTCACCTCCCTGTATACCGTTATCCCTCACGAATTAGGTTTGGAGGCGGTACAGGGTTATCTCCAGCGTGACTCTGGGCTGCCAGAGGAGCAAATTAAATTCCTGATGATATTACTTAGATTCGTTGCTACACGAAACTATTTTTGGTTCGACAACCAATTTTTTCGTCAGATCACTGGAGTTGCCATGGGGGCCAAATATGCCCCTAGTCTGGCCAATTTATTTATGGCCAGGTGGGAGGAGGATGTCATCTATGCCCAGAATGTGCCTCAATTGACCTTCTGGGCTAGGTATATTGATGACATCCTCCTCCTATGGGATGGTGACTCCGGTGATCTCGACTCTTTCATGGAGTCTTTGAACCAAAATTCGAGGGGCATCGAATTGAAGTACGAAAAGAGCCAGACTCTTATACATTTTTTAGACCTTAACATCAGGATACAGGATGACCAAATTGTCACTGCGACCCACTTTAAAGCCACGGATAGAAATTCTTTTATACCTATTGATAGCTGTCACCACGCTCCGTGGCTCAAGTCTGTGCCTAAAAGCCAGTATTTACGATTGAGACGCAACTGTTCTGATCCTGCTGTATTCCAAGATCAGGCCAAAGTCCTAACACAAAGATTCTTGGAAAAGGGGTACGGCGAAGAATTTCTTGTCGAAACCCTGAATTCCGTGGAAAATTTGGAAAGGGACAGTCTTCTAGTGGAGAAGGGTCCCTGTGCACGGAATGATTTCCAGGGTGGAGTTCCCTTCCTGACCACCTATTCCGTGCAGCATAACAATATAAAGAAGCTGGTCAACAAACACTGGCACATAGTCTCTAATGATCCTGTTCTTAGAGAAGTGGTTCCAGAGAGACCCAGGGTTGTCTTTAGAGGGGTGCCATCCCTAAGACACAAAATTGCCCCAAATGTTATTAACCCCCCTATATCAACAAGAGGATTTTTTGATCAATTAACGGGGTATTATAAATGTGGGAAATGTCGTGTTTGCTCATTGAATACTGCGTCAGGCAGACGCACCACGACCTTCAGGTGTACCGCCACAGGGGCCACACATACCATCAAACCTTTCATTACTTGTGCCACTACGGGGGTGGTCTACATGTTGCAGTGTCCTTGCGGCCTGCAATATGTGGGACGTACCAAACGGCCCCTGCAGGTACGCCTAAATGAGCATATAACCAATATCCTTACTGGGTTTCCGAAACATTCTGTTTCGAAACACTACCTACTTCACCACAAAAAAAACCCTAGCAACACGCTATTTTTAGGGATTGATAAATTTAAGCCAAACTGGAGGGGTGGCTCCTTGGTTAGGGAGATCTCTAGATCAGAAATGGGGTGGATACATAGGCTCAAATGCTACACCCCCTTCGGGTTGAACATTGACACTGATGTCAATGCTTTTATTGATAATTCTTGAAGGTCCCCACTTGTTTTTAATATAAGATTTTAATATATGGTTTTATTATTGTGTATTATTGTTGTCATCTATAGTCCAATCTGGGATGCGGACAAGTGCGACGAGCTTTGGGATGAAATTTTAACTTGTACACTGTTACACATTTTTTAGGTGGTCATCTCACTATGACACTTCCCCTTTTTAAATTCACTTTTAGTGGTTTGTATCAATTTAATTTATATTATATTTTTATCACATCACTATATAATATTTATATTACATTATGTTCTATAAATTTTATATTTTATGCTTTATGGGATCAATTTCCCATGTTTACATTTGCCATCACTTATATCACCTTTGGTCACATATAGGGTTATATTATATTTATATTTCTTATATATTTTTATATATTTTTATAATATATTTTTTCATTTTTTGTATGGGATTAATTTCCCATGTTTACATTAATATATCACTCATATCACCTTTGGTCACGCATATGGTTCTATTTGGGAGTTTCTTATCTGTGCACACTAACAATAACACTAGATTACAGATAGGGGGAGACATTTTCGGTCCCAATATATTTATTTGTAAGACTGATCATCCCCCGTTAAATACACATTTCAATATAATATTGTTTTGACGTAGTATTTATTTTTATATTTTTATAATTTGTATCTAAGTCCCTTCATTGATATTATGAAAATCTATTTATGGATTCGTTCTGACTCTATATTTGATGGTAGTCCTCACAGACATTTGCCCATAGAGATTAGTGTGAATGCCCATTTCTAAAATGGCGGTTTTGAGTTTGAGTCACATGACCGCATTCCAGAATGAGGCTTGGTTATATAATGGTGGTGCGTCGCTGCGTCGCCCGTTCCCCATTGATGACGGTAATTGTACCGAAACTAGTCTGGGAAGGCGCGCAGTGACGCCACCACGCTCAGGAGGACGGGCTACAGGATCCGACCGGCCGGCGGATGTGTTTTTATGCTCCAATCTGAATTTGAATGTGAGTTTATCTTTTGCTTTTAAAATAAATATATAATACTGGTTTACGCTATGGGTACCCCTTCTCTTCTTTTACACTACAATGCACTGCTGAGTGTTTGACTGGAGTACCGGGAGGAATAAGGGACGCCAGACTCATATTATCCATTGGGTGATCGCAGGATTTCATCGCCAGGATATCCATAGCCATTTCCACAGAGCTTTATATGCTCAGACTTCTGGTAAGAGCATAGCAACACTGGTGGAGGGATCCTATGTCACCAAATACATTACCTCACTGCGGTGCTGATTCTGTGATTATCCTTGATGTGGACATTCTCTTCAACTTGTGCTCTATCTACCCTAGCTGTTTTTTGTGCTCATAACATTCCAGCTGCATTTGGACTTTAAAACCTAGGACTGGACACAGTGATTTTTTGGAATTATCTGTCTGTTATATAGTAATTTTTTGTCTGTTCTGGCGCTGCTTCCTTTTTTATCTTCTTATGCTCAGCAAAAGTGTTAGAGGGTTTAAACAACCCATTTAAATTGGAACTGTATCTGACCACCACAAACTGAAAATGCTATTTACCGTATTTATCAGCGTATAACACGCACATTCATTTTAAGAGGGAAGTTTCAGGAAAAAAACTTACATTTTAAATAAGGAACTTTGAAGTAAAATAAGGGTCAATGCCCATCTGCAGCCTCATCAGTCAACATCAATGCAGCCTCACCATTGCCATCAGTGCAGCCTGATCGATGCCCATCTGCAGCCTAGAGGGGACAGGAAAGGGGGCGGGACGAGCGCCGACAGATTACATACAGTGAGAATCACCTATGATAGACAGAACAGTGGTCCAATGGTGGCCCAGGAGATGGGCTCGTCCCGCCCCCCTCCCTGTCCCCTCCAAAGCAGCTAAAATGGAAGTATTAGCATATAACATGCACACGCTATTTGCACTCGATTTTCAGGGTGAAAAGGTGCGTGTTACACGCCAAGAAATACAGTATATAATGTCTAATGTTTAAAGAAAATGCACCCATACATCCACGTCTCCATGCTTTATTTGTTGAAAAAACTTTTTCTTTTGCTCTCCTTCTTCCCCACCCCCAGCTTCTTTTTGGGACCTGTGTGTGTCCCAGAAGACGACGGGACCCTTCAGAAAGCAATGCGTGACTCGGGCATGCGCAGTAGCGGCTTCACTGCCTGTTTCCCCTACTAAGCATGTGGGTGCCTGCACCCGGAGCCGATGGACTGGTCGGCTACAGGTGCTGACATTGCGAGCTCCCTGGACAGGCAAGTGCCCTAATATTAAAAGTCAGCAGCTGCAGTATTTGTAGCTACAGACTTTTAATTTTCTTTCACCCAGGCTGGAATTCCGCTTTAAAGGCTTGATTTATTAGTAAAATAGCAAACATGCAATATTTACCTGCTCTGTGCAATGGTTTTGACAGAGCAGCCCCAATCCCCCTCTTCTTAGGTCCCCTGCCAGTGTTCCTGGCTCCACGCGTGCCCCCATAGCATGCCGCGTGCTATTGGAGCACCTGTGCATGCTCGTTCCAAAGCCCCACACACAAAGTGGGGCTTGCCCTTCCCCGCTCTCTCCTCATTTTCTGTGATTGACAGTGGCTCTTTCTGCTGTGTCTGAGCCAATGAGGGGAAAGAGAGCACAAAGAGCCTCTGCTCTTGTCCACATCGCTGGATCGAGATCTGGCTCAGGGGGTTTTGGGTGGGGGGTGTTGTTTTCAGAAGGTTTTTTACCCTAATGCAGAGAATACATTAAGGTAAAAAAAAAAAAACTTCTGACTTTAGAACCACTTCAATTTGTTAGTTTCAGGTCTGACTTAAGCTCGAATTTTTGGCTTAATTCAGACCTGAAAGGGGACCAAAAGACGCATAGAACTCCTGTGCAATTCGCTACGGAGCTGCTCCAGAGGTGTGTGAACCGGCTCCATTGAGAGCCAGTCACAATCTTCTGCTATACGAATTGGATGCAGAGCAATCCACATCCATGGTGTAAACCCAGCCTTAATCTGCTAGTGCATCAAATAATGCCATCTCTACAGATGGACAATGCTGCAGTCCAACGGTGCTAGGGTGGAGACACCCTAAGGCAGAAAGTGTTTTACTGGCCGGATCACCAGTTACTCCGAAATTTGGAGGAAACTGTTTTCAGTGTGGGTTTGATCACTTTAATGGGGACACATAAATCTCTCTCCAATGAATCCATTAGCCTGTATTAAATTAAAATAAACAGTACCAAGGTTGAAGCTATTTTCTTAAAAAAAATGCACATTATATTTGTTTACTGGTTGGACATTATCCTCTGTTTTGCTATAAATGTACTGTCTGTTGCTGTTAAACACTGGCATCTGGTGTTTTTTGTATTTATATTGTAAAATTGGGATGAACGGTGAAAAATGCTAAATTGCTTCAACGAGCCTGGGGCAAATGAAGGGTAAAATAAAGTCTATATTTAATGTTTCTAGCTTTTTGTTTTTTGTAATTTAAAAAAAAAAAAAAAAAAAAAAAGATCGTCTATTCATGTACACAGTGCACTAGTATTTTTATTTTATTTTTATTAATTTTCATATATCATTTTATCTTATGTTATATGGAGATTTGCAGCCATTGCAAGGACACATCTGTCTTTATGTTATACATTAGCATAATGCCTGGTAAAGATCACAATTGTGTCTTGAAAGGATTGCCTCCTTAAAAACTTGAGTTAGCCAGTAAAGGGTAACGCCCACCGTGACCATTATTTAAAAAAGAAAAAAAAAAAAGGGGGTTCTCCCACTTAGAAGTTTGTCATGTTTTACTATCATAGAATATTGAATCACACTGACCCTAATTTAACAAAGCTTTACTTAAGTTAGTAAAAAAATTAAAAAAATTAGTGAAGGAGGTCAAGTTGTGCTGACTTCAATCATCCAACCATGTGCAAGGATATGGTTTGTATTTATTTATTTATTTTTTTGCACATGATCCTTTTTGCTTTACATCATTCACTAAGATTATAATTATTTTTTTCATAGTGAACGTGATTCACTCTACTCTTGAACCTGTATGCAGACTTGAGGATGAGTGTACCCTGACGATGTAGAGGATTTGTTTTGCACATTTGTATGCATGCAAGCGCATTTATAAACCTGACTTGTAGTGCAGGAGCAACTCAATGCATTTTTTGCCTCATAGACTTTTAATTGGGGGTGCCTAAAAAACTAATTTCAATGTGCTTCCAGTCTATGGGGCCCAAAAAATACTAATCTGTCCCAAAGAAGCTATGAACTCTTTAGAACTTCAAGCAAAAGAACATTTCGGTGTGAACAGGCCCATTAAGGCTACTGGAATTCCTTATCTTAGGTAATTCTTAGCTGTTCTTCATTAACGACTTGTCTTGGGGCAACTTTTTTTTGCAGGAGTTAAAATCTGCATTTTTTGCTGGTAATTATATTGAAACCCCCAAACAATCGAGAAGCTGGTGGTGGAGTGGTCAGCACATTTTGAAGCCCAGCTTGGATCAGTTTTACCTGAAAGCAAGTTGGGTTGGCTGTAAAAATGAATACCAATTACTCAATTGTTTTAACCCTTTAAATAAGTTTATAAATGCACCTTGTCAGACTAAGGGTTAATATAATGGCAAAACAATCAGGTGTAAATGGGGGCTTACTGTCAAAGTGAAAACCAGTCTCTGCAAAGAGATTTAAACGAATTACAACAAAACACACATGCATGCATGACTGCATAAGTATACGTTCCATTCAAGGTAATATTTAGTGGATGCGCTTTGGGCAGTAATTACAATCTTGAGTTTGTGTGAATAGGTTGTTGTCATCTTTGCACATCTGGTTTCCAACAACAAATTCTCTACTTGATTGAGATCTGCAGTAAGTATACAGTAAGTCTTTTTTGTTTTTAAGCCATTTTTATGTAGTTTTGAATTTATGCTTGATTTTCTCCCAGTGCTCAAGTTTGCACCACTGCATCAGGATTCCCCTGTATCTTGTTATATTCTACCCCCATATGCCTTCCAGGGCCTGCTGCTCAGGAACGTCCCCACTGTATGATCCTGCCAGCATAATGCTTCAAAGTGGGGAAGTTTGGTGGGGCTTTATAATGATGATTATTGTTCGGTATGTGCCAAGTGTAGAGTTTAATAATAAAAAAAGCATTTCTCTTTTGTTTATTGGAGGATAATAATCTACCGGTTATAGTGCCGCCTGCATAGGATGCTAGGTACAAAAAAAAAAAATGATTGACAGCCTAGTCTATAGATCTTAGAACATAGGACTATTCTTCTGGAAATCCTACTGTTTTGCTCTACTTCAAGCTAGTTGCTTGCTGGGTGACAGGCTGGATAATATAGATCTTGGTAGCCTTACTATTTTCAGCCATCAAGCGCATGGAGTTTGTTGCTACGTGCAGGTTAGACTGTGACTGCCCAATTTTCTTGTGGGCTATTTGTAGGTTCTGTCCCTAGGAGGAGAATGTATGACCAGACAACCAAATGGTCTGTCAGTGTACGCCTTAGTAGTGTTCACTTTAGTCCACTCTCCCACATTTTTATATCCTGTCCTGCTCCCTGCTCTCTTTATTTTGAAGGAGGGAAATGTGCAGGGTTATGGAGGCTCTTGGACTCCATCTAAGGGGGGTTAGCGCTGTGGTTGGAGGTGTGGCAAATTTGTTTGCTTAGGGTGCTGGTACTTTAAGGAACTTGTGGGGCACTGGCTCTTTATGCACACTGCATTTAAAAAATTGGATGGAGGCAAGCCAAAACCTACTGTGTTCATGGCATTTGTACTAGGCAGCGTAACACAAGTTCACGTAGTGGTGTGTGGGCTTTGGCAAAGAAACATTTGGGAAGACTGAATGCTGCGGCCCCCATCTTGTTTAAGGCTTCCACCCTTAGTGCAGCAGGAAAGGCCAGGATGTGCCAATAATCTACAGGAAACGCAAAACACAGCTAAGGATCATAACTTTTCCCTCGTCTTGGATCAGTGTCCTATAAGGTCACTGTTTCCTTCCTCTGTTTATAGCTCCCTTACAGGCGCACTTAAAGTGTCATTAAACCCACATCATTAAAAACTATCAGTAAATTGTGTAGTACACTCATAGTCACTATGGGATTCCTTTTCTGTATTTTTTTTTTTTTTTTTTTAAAAAGCCTAGTTGATCCCACTGTTCTCTGAGCACATGCTCATCTTTCAGTGTATTGCTACCCCAAGTATTTCCTCCTTATCACATCTGAGCAGCCCATGTTACTATAGAGCCACACATGTGGGTGTATACACAGTAGTAATTGACAGCCCACTCTCTCCCTTCCTCCTCCATGACCACTAACCAGCTAAACACAATAGTGGTGGGTGGGATATTACATCTTGATTGATGGAGGCTTCACCTCCTTCTTCTAAGACACAGGCTGGAGGGGTGTGAAATCCGCCCATACCATGTTATTGCCAAAAAATAATAAAGATTGGATTTCAGATATATAGTTGTATGACAATTTCAAACCGTTTATACATATTCATTATTTATTTTTACTCTGTATCCCAAAGGCTGTTTTATGTATTTATTTTTTTAAACGTGACCTGCAGCAGAGGACTAGAATCTCCTCCTGCCACTGTTTCCCTGCAGACAAGCCCAGAAAGAGCTGGGTCATGTGTCATCTGTATATCGATTGGGGAAAAAAAGGTACTTGGATATTTTTTTTAACTATTAAAAAAATTACAATGCCATCATCCATATACAGAAAAAGAAGTGATCATGTAAATTAAACAGTGTGTCTTTAGTATCACTTTAGTGCTGCCTGTCTGGCAAAAGCAGATTTATCTGCTGCTATGTCAGAATTCTTCTGAAAACTTTCGGCACTCATAGAACCTTTGGTTTCTCGAGATTAAAAATGATTATATTGCCCCTCTCCTATATTACTTTGTTCAGGAACTCAAACTGTTTGAGGGTGAAATCGAGGAAAGTAAAGTGGATGCAGATATTGAAGCAGAAACAAGCAGCATGGAACCCAGACCCTAAAGTCCCTTTCAAACGTATGCTCACTGAGAGGGTGAAGTTTGGACTTTTATATACAGTCCAGCATTGTGCACAGGTAAGACAGGGTCATCTTGCATGCTTCTGACCGCTACTGTAAAAGACCAGTAAGATACTTAAATGGTATTTACTAGAGTGTAAATGTTTTCAAGTTTGCAAATGCTTCCTCCCACACATTCACCATGAGGATTCGCTACAAGACGGGCTACGCATGCTTTGCTGCATTCTTCTTCTGTTGGACACACTATACTCTATATTCCACACCCTAGTTCGTGTGTACCCCACAGGGAAAAACACACCTAACACAGAGATGGTGAAGGCAGGCGAACGGGAGACATTCCAAAATCGCACACTAATATTTGCACTGTTGAAGGCCTGCACAACACTCATTCTCAGAATGATGATGCACCCCTTGCATCGCCACAGGGGCCCGCTTGAATACCGATCTCTGCTTCCTATTCTAGCTCTATTCCAGGCACATAATAAGCAGCCTATCTGACAAAAGCAGAATTTTCTGCATCTAGGTTACAATACCTCGAACAAATAATGGCTCTAATACAGCCATCTTTGCCCTGGGCTCAAAGTTACTATGCCTCTTCACCTACGACCGTTTCTCTACCTGAGTGAAACCCGAATATGCCTGCCTTACACAAGGCAGACACTGAAATGAAGAGCACATTAAGGCACTATTTGAAGAGCCTGCAAAAAAGTTGTCTTCCCCAGATTGCCGCTTGAAGAGGGAGCTTCACACAACATGTTTGCTAACATGGAAAAGCTCACTGTTACCATCAGCAGCTTTATTCTCCTCTATCTCGCTGTGCCCTTTTAGCTATCAAGAGACCTGCAAAATATTTAGGACATTGCACAATCATCTGTTCATGAACAGGGAATCTATGGTGATTGGATCACTCTAGAAAGGATTTTTACTCGCCTCAAAATCTTAACTGCTGAACTGAAAAAAGCATTCACAAAAAATTGGTCTGTTCCTTTGGTTGATCCAGCCTTAAAGAAACTTCTCAGTTTACCTATTAAAGATGTTCTTTCTTTCTGCAGATAAAATGTTTGAGATGCTGTTAAAGGCTCTATATACTCTTGCAAGCCCAGCCCTGCAACCAGCTCTCTGCAATTTCATGTCAAACTGTATACAGAAATGTGCTTCAACTGAGCAATTACAGCAGTTGCCTTCATTTCTGCTTGTTTTGTGTGGATGCCCTGGAACAACAAAATTTCTATAGTTGCCTTAATTTCTGCTCTAATGCACAGGTAGCTGCCTGTAAAAAGCACCTCACACATATGCCTTTTCAGGAAAGATGTCTGTTTGGAGAGGAACTTAGCCAGTTCCAAGGGAATTAGCCAACGGAAGGTTTTACTTCTACAGTGGAAGATTCCAAAACGTTACTCTTCAGGAGCCTCTACATATGCAAAACGCAGAGCAACAAATCACTCTACCCAGGCTTCAACTTCAAAACCTAAATTCAATAGTCCCTTTCATGAGGACGGTATTCAGTGTGTGTGTTTCACTGATACAATTTGCCTTTTTTGAGGTCACAGGCATCCCAAACCTGGTTTCAAAAGGGTACAAAACTGAATTCAAAATTCTACCCCCTCACAGCTTTCCTATATCAAATCAGTCAAAGGCTGTCCAGTGACAGTCATATTTGCAAAATGTCCTGAACCATCTCTTCTCCCAGGGATTAGTTGTACAAGTACATCTACAGTTTTAAAGGATTTTATTCAAACCTATTAACCGTACCAAAGCCCGACAGTGGTATTTATCCTATTCTGGGCTTAAAATCTCTCAATAGATACCTTCAATTCCAAAATTTCACAAGGAATCTGCAAGGTTGGTAAGTGCCTCTCTGAGAAAACAGGAATACATGGCATTCGTAAACATCCAAGATGCCTATCTACATGTTACCATGTATCCACCTCATCAGTGCTTTGAGCTTCATAGTGGCAAAATATCACTTTCAGTTTGTACACTGCTCCTTGCCCTATCCTCTGATCTCAGAGTATTCATAAAGGTCCTAGCATCTCTTTACCTTGTCCTCCAGAACTTGGGGCATTAAGGTCACAGGTTACCTAGATGACCTTCTCCTCCTACCAGCTATATGCAAATGTCCACATAACAATGCAGATTCTCCAAGCTTTTGATTGGGTGATGCATTAAAAAAAAAAAAAAAAAAATCTGTTCTTCAGCCTTCTCTGCCTGGAATACTTGGTTCTTGGCCTGGATGAATCTCAAACAAAGGTTTTCCTTCAAGCAAAGACAATTCTTTCTCTCAGTGCCCACATTTGAGAACTGAGATAAAAGAAACATCACACTGAGATTCCCCATGAGAGGCTGTACCATTTACCCAATTTAATTCTAGAAATCTCCAACAGAACATTTTGTCAACCTGGCACAAGCATGCTCCTACTCTCAACCTACCTAGCCTCCTGTCCAGCAAACCAAAACATATTCCCTAGTGTACAGGAATCTCAAATCCAACCCTAACAATGGAGAAGACACTCCTTTCGGGTCATTCATGGTCCAGGAAACATGGTCACCTGTGGAAGCTAAGCTCCTTATCAACATCCCAGAGCTCAGAGCAGTTTGGATGGCTCTGTAATGCTGGCTCCCTTTATCTGGATGGATACCCAGTCAGTCAGACATGGCTTATATCAACCACCAAGGGGGCACCAGGAGTCTTGCAGCCTTGAAGGAAGAAAACCAAATAATTTCATGGGCAGAAACTCACTGTCCAGTGATCTGTGGTCCACATTCCAGGAGTGGAAAATTAGAAATTCCAGATGTAGAATCCCTACAGTGGAAGCGTATCAAAACGCAGTGCTTGCATTTTTTATGCTTTTTTGCTGGTTTCTCCTGCAAGACAACAGCCATTAAACAGAATTAATCCAGATGCTTCTGTCTTCTGTAACATCATCAATAAACACCAATGACCCAGTGCCACTGGAAGCCATGCATGCTCATGCCATCACACTGCCTCCAACGTGTTTTACAGATGACGTTGCATGCTTTGGATCATAAGCTGTTCCAAGCCTCCTTCACACTTTTTTTTTTTTTTTCTTCACGTCATTCTAGTACAGATTAATCTTAGTTTCATCAGTCCAAATAATGCTTTTCCAGAACTGGTCTGGCTTTTTTAGATGTTTTTTGGCAAAGTCTAATCTGCCTTTTCTATTCTTCAGGCTTATGAATGGTTTGCACCTTGTGGTGACCCCTCTGTATTTGCTCTTGTTTAGCCTTCTCTTTATTGTAGACTTTGACTATGATATGCCCACCTCTTGGAGAGTGCCCTTCACTTGTCTGGATGTTGTGAATGGGTTTTTCTTTACCATAGAGAGAGAGGGTACTGCGATCATCCCCCACTTCTGTCTTCTGTAGACGTCCAGGCCTTTTTATGTTGCTGAGCTCACCAGTGCATTATTCTTTCCTCAGAATTTACCAAACTATTGATTTGGCCACTCCTAATGTTGCTGTTTATCTCTCTGATGGATTTATTTTGTTTTTTGAAGACTTACAATGACCTGTTTCACTTGCATGGAGAACTGATTTGAACGCATGATGTAGGTTCACAGCAATAGAGTCCAAATGCAAATACCACGCTTGGAATCAACTCGACCTTTTACCTGCTTAATTGATGAAGAAATAACGAAGGAGTACCCCACACCTGGACATGAAATAGCTTTTGATTGAATTGTCCAATTATTACTTTTGGTTCCTTTAAAAGGGGAATGGCTATTCTTAAGAGCTGCAATTCCTAAACCCTTCCTCTGAGTTGGATGTACAAACCCCTTAAATTTAAAAACCTGAGAGTGTGCACTTTCAGCCCATATCCATTAAATAACTATAGCTTGAATATGTTTTGGTAAATACCTGAAAAAAAAAACGAATTGTGCCTGTGTCCAAATATATATGGACCTAACTGTATGTAGTGCAAGGGCCTGCCTGATTGCATAAAAATTGAAAGTGCTTAGGTTTGATCTCATATTATTTGGTTTTGGTTAATCTAAAGGAAAACCTGTACAAGAAAATTGTATAATGTATAGCCAGCCTTAGTGTTTTGTATAGACCCTGCCTTGAAACTGTCTCTGCAGCACATTACGGCATGGGTGGCACTGTCTCTGCAGGCAGCACATGCGTTATGGCATTGGGGGCATGGGTGGCACTGTCTGCAGCACATTATGGCATTGGCGGCATGGGTAGCACTGACTGCAGGCAGCACATGCGTTATGGCATTGGGGGTATGGGTGGCACTGTCTGCAGCACATTGCGGCATGGGTGGCACTGTCTGCAGGTAGCACATGCGTTTTGGCATTGGCGGCATGGGTGGCACTGTCTGCAACACATTACGGCATTGGCAGCACTGTCTGCAGGCAGCACATGCGTTATGGCCCATAACACATTTGCAACCTGCAGACAGTGCCACCCATGCCGCCAATGCCATAATGTATAGATAGATGCTGCTGCAGTAGATCGTGAATCCCCCCCAAGCAAGCACCCACCTGTTAGCCGGGCCCCAGGTGTCACTTCCTCCCTGATCCTGCAGTGCTGCTGCCTGGACTCACTGGAGTGTCAGTCTGTGTCACAAACACAGTCAGATGCCAGCTGTATCTTTTGTTTTCTTCAGCCAAAGCCACCGCTCATCTCATTGCTTCTTCTCTCAGCTGAGTGAAGAACAGAGCAGAGCACCAAGAGCCGAGGGATAGGAATCACTCCGCAGCACCAGGGAAGGACACGCTGGCCAGGACTTGAGCCAGCATGAGGAGCGGGCGCAGAAGAGAAGAGACATTCTTCCACGCCCGAAATACAAGAAATAGTCCCTTCCTGCCGCCACCTACACGAACACTGCAGGTATTGATCTATCAATACCTTGGGGTAGCGGGTGTCAACCATGTTCGGTCAGGGCTATAAAAGTTTTTTTTTTTTTCCTACATTAGTTAGTACTCTGTGCAGGTTGCCCAGGCACCCCTGCTGGCCAGGCCCGGTACAACAGGGCCAGTTGTACTGGCCTATCAGCGGCCCTGATTGTGCCCATAGTACAGCTGGATATGAAATTTAAAATTGTGGCTTCTCAGAAAAGGGGGACTTCAGTGTTGTCACAAGAAGATTTCAAAGCACAAGTCCATGGTATTGTAAAAATGGAAACCACTTCTATGTTTCTGTTCTGCCAACACTTTGTTTTCTTTTTTTTAAAGCCAGCAACTGACTGGGATGTGGCAATGATGCAGTTTTTTTTTTCCTCCTTTTTATTTAGATTAAATATTTCTATTTTATTTGCTGTGTTCTTATACCAAACTTTGAAAGGAATGCTTAATGCTGTAATGAACTTTTGGACCGTCATACACCCACACCCTTGCCATCTGCTGAAAAAAGATAACTATCAGCTAAATGACCTATACTACACTGCATGAGTTCATGTTAAGAATCCCTGAAACACCAGAGCAACCAGTAGCTGCAAATCAAGATGTATTTTCTCTCTATACACCCTTATTTACTTAAAGTGAAACTATAAATATTGCAAGAATTTTTTTTTTTTTTTTTTGCAAGCTTTATTTTGGCTTTCTACCTACAGTACTTCTATTCTGCAGGTATAACATAAGGAATAAGGTAATGCTTATGAAAAAAAAAATTCCTGGGAGAGGAGACGTGTCCATTATAGTTCCAGGAATACTATTGTAGCACAGTGAACAGCACTTTTTACCAGTTGTTATTAATCTGGGAGGGAATTTGCTACATTGTCAGAGCAAGCAGCATAACTTTGCTACCTGTTACCTCCCTTGGCACATTTTATCATTGGCTATAGGGTAGCCCCCCCCCCCCCCCCCCTCATGAACCGGTTGAAAGGCAATGCACTATGCAAACTTTCTCCCTTACCTCCCAGTGTAGTACTGATAGTCTACTAACCTGCTCCCAGGCCCAATCACTATTACATGGGAGAGTGCTTAGCCATATACAAATTCTGATGGACTGGAGTTGTGAGCAGGCACACTATAAGTAAAAGCCTTCAAAAGGTACAAGGCTGAGTGGTCATTGTGAGCATTCCAACAATACAAATACGGCAATAAGAAATGTAAGAGTGCAATCAGGGCGACTAAGATAGAACACGAAAGGCACATAGCAGAGGAGAGTAAAAAAAAAAGAAATTCTTAACGTATATAAACAGTAAGAAAGTGAGCCCAGAACATATTGGCCCCATAAAGGATGACAAAGGTTTTGAATATATTCTTCTCCTCAATCTTCACAAAGGAAACTGGGGACTGGGGACTGTAATGTTAATTTTTATAACACGTCACAGAAAGAACCCTCATGGCTAACCGAAGACAGAATCAGAAATGGACTTGAAAAACTTTAAAGCGTAACTCCACTTTTGTTGAAAAAAAAAAAAAAAAACATTCCCCCCCTGGGTGATCTATGTACATTGCAAGGATTATAACAGCCTTTGTTGCAGATTCCTACCTTTTTGTTATTCTGAAGAAATCCATGTGTGTCTGTGCCTCTGTGCTGAGTAGGTCTAATGGGAGTGGTTTCATAATTATCAGTCAGCTGGCAGCTGCAGAGCACTAATGTGGAAAGTTGCTGGGCCTGCATCCCTTTAGACGTGTTCCTATTGGAAGTATCTTGCCAAAAATTATTTTTTGTTGCAAGGGATGCCTGAAATCTGACTTGTATTTTAGGCAGACTTCTGGGAAAATTGGTGAGCCAATCACACAAGCAGGAAATTATGTTTCTGTGGAGTGGTCAGTACACATTCTATGTACAGAACAACTCCATGTAGCCATATTGCATTGCATTGCATTTATAGAAAATTACAGTGGCTGCAGATTAAAAAGCGAAGGTAATTCATGATAACATTCAATAACCATATGACTTGTATCGCAATTGTGCACGCTGTATTATTTTTTCTTTTATTTGCTATTTTTTTTTTTTCCCCACAAATGTGGAGTTACCCTTTAACAAAAATAAGTCACCGAGACCAGATGGCTTATACTTGAGGGTCCTTAAGGAACTCAGGTGATAGCCAGACCATTGTTTCTAATTTTTTTTTGGACAGTTTACTGACTGGAATGGTACCAGCTGATTGGAGAAAAGCCAACGTGGCACCAATATTTAAAAAAGGGCCAAGACATCCCTGGGAACTACAGGCCAGTTTGCTTAACATCAATAGTCTGCAAGCTATTGAAGGGCATAATAAGGGACTATATACAAGATTTAAGTAATGAAAACTGTATCTTTAGCAGTAATCCGCATGGATGCATGAAGAATCGTTCTTGCCAGACCAATCTATTAACCTTCTATGAAGAAGTGAGCAACCATCTGGATAAAGGAAGGTCATTCGATACAGTTCCTCACAAACATTTACTGTACAAACTAAGGTATGTAGGCATGGACCATTGGGTGAGTACCTGGATTAAAAACTGGCTACAGGGGCGAGTCCAAAGGGTGGTGATAAATGGTGAGTATTCAGAATGGTCTGGTGTGGAAAGTGGGGTCCCCCAGGTATCTGTCCTGGGACCAATCCTGTTCAATTTATTCATAAATGATCTAGAGGATGGGATAAACGGCTAAGCTCAGTGTTTGCAGATGATGCAAGGTTAAGCAGGGCAATAACTTCTGTGCAGAATGTGGAAACCTTGCAAGAAGGCCTAAACAAAGTAATGGGGTGGGCAACTACATGGCAAATAAGGTTTAATGTTGAAAAAAGGAAGGTTCGTAACCTGTAAGGTAATGCATTTGGGTGCCAAAAATACGAACGCAAGTTACTCCCTAGGGGGAGAACCTCTGGGGGAATCTGGGATGGAAAAGGACCTTGGGGTCCTAGTAGATGACAGGCTCAGCAATGGCGTGTTAGGCCAACAAAATATTGGCATGCATTAAAAAGGAGATTCACTCCAGAGATAAAACAATAATTCTCCCACTCTACAAGACTCTGGTCCGGCCGCATCTTGAGTATGCGGTCCAGTTCTGGGCACATGTCATCAGGAAGAATGTGCTGGAACTGGAGAGAGTCCAGAGAAGGGCAACAAAACTAATAAAGGGACTGGAGGATCTCCGCAATGGGGAAAGATTACAAGCATTGAACGAATTCTCTCTGGAGAGGAAACCCTTGAGAGGGGATATGATATCAATGTACAAATACCGTAATGTTGACCCTAGCATAGGGAAAAACCTATTCAGTGAGGGAATTTAAAAAAATAAGCAGCCATTCACTTTTATTATATCTTTTCATGTGACAACACTGAAGAAATTACACTTTGCTACAATGTAAAGTAGTGAGTGTACAGCTTGTATAACAGTGTAAATTTGCTGTTCCCTCAAAATAACAACACACAGCCGTTAATGTCTAAACCGCTGGCAACAAAAGTGAGTACACCCCTAAGTGAAAATGTCCAAATTGGGCCCAAAGTGTCTATATTTTGTGTGGCCACCATTATTTTCCATCACTGCCTTAACCCTCTTGGGCATGGAGTTCACCAGAGCTTCACAGGTTACCACTGGAGTGCTCTTCCACTCCTCCATGACGACATCATGGAGCTGGTGGATGTTGGAGACCTTGTGCTCCTCCACCTTCCATTGGAGGATGCCCACAGATGCTCTATAGGGTTTAGGTCTGAAGACATGCTTGGCCAGGCCATCACCTTTACCCTCAGCTTCTTTAGCAAGACAGTGGTCGTCTTGGAGGTGTGTTTGGGGTCGTCATGCTCTGCTTCAGTATATGTTGGCATTCATGATTCCCTTAATGAATTGTAGCTCCCAGGGCTGGCAGCACTCATGCAGCCCCAGACCATGACACTCCCACCATGCTTGACTGTAGGCGAGACGCACTCCTTTGTACTCCTCACCTGGTTGCCGCGACACACGCTTGACACCATCTGAACCAAATAAGTTAATCTTGGTCTTATCAGACCACAGGACATGGTTCCAGTAATCCATGTCCTTAATCTGCTTGTCTTCAGCAAACGGTTTGCAAGATTTCTTTAACTTTAGAAGAGGCTTCCTTCTGGGACGACAGCCATGCAGACCAATTTGATGCAGCGTGCGGCGTATGGTTTGAGCACTGACAGGCTGACTCCCCACCCCTTCAACCTCTGCAGCAATGCTGGCAGCACTCATACGTCTATTTTTCAAAGACAACCTCTGGATATAACGCTGAGCACATGCACTCAACTAAACCGCTGTATGGTCTCGGCCACTGTGCTGCAGCTCAGTTTTAGGGTCTTGACAATCTTCTTATAGCCTAGGCCAGTGATGGCGAACCTTGGAACCCCAGATGTTTTGGAACTACATTTCCCATGATGCTCAACTACACTGCAGATTGCATGAGCATCATGGGAAATGTAGTTCCAAAACATCTGGGGTGCCTTGTAACACTAACGAGTCACATGACACCAGGGAGGGAAAATGGATAATTGGGCCCAATTCGGACATTTTCACTAAGGGATGTACTCGCTTTTGATGCCAGCAGTTTAGACATTAGTGGCTGTGTGTTGTTATTTTGAGGGGACAGCAAATTTACACTGTGATACAAGCTGTACACTCACTACTTTACATTATAGAAAAGTGTGATTTCTTCAGTGTTGTCACATGAATAGATATAATAAAATATTTACAAAAATGTGAGGGGTGTATTCGCTTTTGTGAAATACTGTATGTGAACCCGGCCTTAAGGATCACTTCAGTCAGTATTTGAACTTGTGGCCCTAGTGCAGACATGGGAGTAAGTCACACATGTGCAAGTCATAAGCAAGTCTCAAGTCTTAACCTTCAAGTCACAAGCAAGTCCCAAGTTACTGTGGCGAAAAGCAAGCAAGTCAAGTCGAGTCCCTGCTAGAAGTCAAGCAAGTCAAGTCAAGTCATTTATTTTGGTCAAGTCACAAATCAAGTCAAAATACTGATTTACCACCTTTAAATGAGTTAAAAGTCAGTGTTCAGGAAAGGTTTTATTTTAAAAATAATATTTTCAACATTAAACTTCAAAATAATAAAGTATATCTAGACACTTGAATGGTGATGAGCCACTTACAAATAGTTTTTTTTTTGCAGTTAAATCTTTTGCAAATGCAATGCATTGTAAAGCTGGCCATACACCTATAGATTATCTATCTGCAGATTTTCTATGGTTAGATGGAAAAAGGGCAACAGATTTCTCTATGTTCGCTAAACTGTGTGGATGGAGGAATCTCCCACTTTTTCCATCTAACCATAGAACATCTGCAGATAATCTATAGGTGCATGGCCAGCGAAAGTTACAATGCATTGCATTTGCAAAAAATTAAATTCGATAGTACTTTCTCGCTCAGTTGTGAGCGATGGGGTCGCATTATCACCCCACCGTGGCTGAACACACGTTCAACAGGTGCGCTTGATGCAGGGACTGACATAACTCTTACCGCTACCCTGAACAAAGAGGGGAACATGTGCCTGTTCATGGCCCAAAACTGAAGGCAACTCTGTCCATCACAAATGTCTAAATACTGGTTCAGCTGGATTTGGGGAGTAGAACATGAATCTTTCTTTTGTTTTTTGTGGTATGCTGAGAACAGCCCAGACTGACTCTCTGGCTCTGCCACTGGCATTTGCTCGTCTTCATCGGTGGTTGGTGGGGTGGGCTTGCAGTCCTCTTCTTTGAGAATCAAGTCTGAAGAACACAAGCATAAATGGTCACAACACAACTGAAATATCCAAAGCAACCAGATCATGACAATCTAGTGCATAGGTCTTCAACCCTCTCCTTGGGGTCCCCCAAACAGGCCATATTTTAGTTTTTCCCCATGAAATAACACACCTGATTTGATTAATCAAAGGCTTAATGTGTAGTAGTTGACTAATTGAAACAGGTGTGTTATTTTAGGATGAAAACAAAAACATGGCCTGTCTGGGGATCCCCGAGGAGAGGGTTGAAGACCTCTGAGTAGAGTATATCAACATACTGACATTCTTTTATAGCCTACAATCTGGCATTACATTGGATTATTACAAAAACATAACATACTTTTTATCATCGCAGACACAGCCTCCTTGATATTTTCGGGAGCCAAAACATCATGGGTCAACCACATGGTGCCAAATGAAGGATCCAGCAGAGCAGCTTTTAGGTATAGAGGGTCAGAGAAGGGTAAGGTTGCTACATCATTGTGTTCATCTGCCATCCTCACATTGACAAAGATCCCTCCGAATCGTCTTTTGAGTGATTCTTGCAGGCTACGGATCAAGCCACCAAGGTAGCGCACGCTCTCTTTATGATTTTCCAAGTGGTGATTCAGAGAAAGGATACAGGGTACAACAGCACTTATTGTCACAATTTTTTCTCCCTGTGAGAGGTCTGTGGCTTCTCCAAAAGGTTGAAGGACATCCACGAGTTCCTTAATCTGATTCCACTCTCTAGCTGTGAATACAGTCTCTCTGTGTCCCCCATCTTCAAGAATTCTAGTCAGTTTCACCTGGTCACAGCTGACCACTGATTTCAATTGCCTCAGTGTGGAATTCCAGCGTGTGGTAACAGCGGCAGGGATTCCACGCTGTCCAAACTCCTCTTCAAATTTTTCCTTGAAAGAGGTGCTTGTATGTAACAAGGAGCTCAACCTGGAAGCTTTGGCCAGAGCTGCATTGACTAATTTAGTCTCCTTAAGTCCATCACCTATTACCAATTGAAGTGTGTGTGCAAAACATTGAAGTCTAGTCTGGGTTTTTGCACTCAAATAATTGTCAAGCATCTCCTGTTCTTCCATTGACAAGTCATTCCAAATGTCCGAATCATCAAGGTCATCGTCTTCTTCTCCCTGTCCTGGAAAACATGTAGTGAATGCTTTTTTCATGTTTGCGGCGTTGTCACAGATGATGTGGTCTACCTTTTTTTTTAATCTTGTACTCTTCACATACACGCTCAAATTCCTCACAAATTCTTTCCCCTGTATGGGGACCTTTGAAGCGGTTGCACGCAAGCAACTGTGATTTCAACTGAAGACGGTCTTCCTCAATGTTGATCCAGTGCACTGTGACTCCAAGAAAGCCTCTCATCCTGCGGTCTGACCATATATCTACAGTCACTGACAGATGATCTACTGCTGCGAGTTCATTTTTCAGCTTCATTTGCCTATCTGCCACCAGATTGTCAAGCTTGCCAGTAATTGTTCTTCTACTTACTGGAGAGTACTTGTTGTCTACTATTGACAAAAAACAACGAAAGCTTTGATGTTCAATGATGGACAGTGGCATGTTGCAGTTTATAATGAGGTCTGACAGGATTGAGTTTGTAATTGCCTTCTGCTGCTGGTGGTTGCAGTGGTATAGCTGCACAGTCCCCTGTGCGATGAATTGTGAGATTTGAGGCTGGCTAGTATCAAAAGTCCCTTTGGTATGGATGTACTCTTCATATCTATAGAGTAAACAGAAGAGAGATGGAAAATAAAGTTAGCTATGTGATTTATTGATTTTAACAACAATACACTCTGCTCCCACCCATACACATTACTGTACCTACCTTTCTTTGTGAGTTTTGTAGTGACGGATGAAGTTGGATGTTGTGGTTGACGTGTCTCTTATTTTTGAGCTGCAGACCTTGCACATCGCCGTTCTCTTCTTTTCGCCAACATCTAAAACATAATCCTTAAATCCAAATTTAATTATTTTTGGAATCGCTCCCTCCATTATAACTGTCTTGTGCGTTGGTCTCTCAGGGGCGGATCCAGAGTATACTGTGTCGGGAGGGGCACTGCCAGAAAATAAGGTGTTGCTTACTTACAAAACTATTTATTGGCACCAGTGACACCAATCCAATACAGTGACTAGTGCTAAAGAAAATGCACTGTTACTGTATAAATGACACTGGCAGGGGAGGGGTTAACACTAGGGGTGATCAAGGGGTTAGGTATGCTCCTAGGGACTGCTTTCTAACTGTGGCAGGGATGGATGTGTTAGAAGAAAAGAGAGATCTGCGTTTCAGCTTAGACACAAGATCTCTCTCTTCCTCTGTGACAGAACAGCCACACGTGACACCCAAAATGTACTGGCACAGGCAAGTTTTTACTGGCATTTCCAAAAATTAAAAAAAAACTACAGTTTTAAGTGTAAATTTTAGTATTTAGGCAACAAACAAGTAACATGTTCAATTATTAATGAACTCACCATTCAGTTGCTAGGGGTTGCTATACATTACTGCCCACCATTTGGTTGTCTAGGGTTTGCTATACATTACCGTTCTTATAGTACACTCTCAGCACCAGCCTCTGCCAGCTACTCTCTCACCGAGCCCTGCCTGGCATGCAGATCACGCCTGCAGTCAGACGAGCAAATACTTCAGTCTCCTGTGCCAGTTTTGCCCCGGCTGTCTGTGACTCTCTGGAGGGGGGCACACCGGACCCTGCCACTGTCATTGTTCCCCCAGCTGCTGCTGATCAGTAATGGCAAAGCAGCTGGGCAGACAAAGGGGTGGCACAGGCCGGCAAAAAAAAGACTGGTGGGAATGGAAGCACAATGGGCCGTTCTGAGAAGCTGCCATTTAAATAGGGCAAGGGTGGCCAGTTTACCACTGCTGTTTTAAGAATGGGCCAGGGGTCCTCGTGATCAGTTTAAAACCAGCTATGGGGTGTGTGCAATTAATCAGTTGGGAGGTGTGCAATGGATCCGTGTATAACCAAGTAAGGGGGTGTGCAATGGACCAATTTTTTATAATCCGCTATGGGGGTGTGCAATTGATCAATTTATAATCCGCTATGGGGGTGTGCAATTGATCAGTTTGACCTGGGAGGTGTGCAATTGACCAGTTTATAACAAGCTATGGGGGTGTGCAATGCCAGTTAATAACCAGTGGATCCATTGCACACCTCCCAAGTCAAACTGTCTGATTAATTGCACACACCCCATAGCTGGTTTTAAACTGATCAATTGCATACCTCCCAAGTCAAAATTAATATTTGCACAACCCTATATCTGGTTATAAATGAATTGCACACCCCCATAGCTTATTAAAAGCAAATTAATTGCATGCCCCCACAGCTTGTTATAAACTGGTTAATAATTGCGCACCTCCATATAAACTTAAACTGATCTATTGGACAGCTTCCAACTCATTAATTGCACACCTACAGCAACTGGTCATAAATATAGTACTAAACATTAGGACCTCACATAGGATCAATGTAAATCAATGAACTGACAATCATAGGAAATAGTCATATTGGAGACAATAGGGGCAATTATTCACAATGGCCCCTATTGTCTCCAATATGTGTATTTCTTTCCTACGATTGTCAGTTCATTAGTGCCAATGTTTTTTTTTTTATATGAGTCCGACCCCTTGGACTTAGACAATAATGCTGTAAAAAAAAAAATTAATAATTTGCACAACACCGACCGTATACTGTCAGCGCCGGTGTACCTGGTCGGCGGCGTCCCGGCGGCCATTCCACGTTTCCAGTATTGCAAAATCGTGCCTCTTCATCGTCTGTGATAGGCGGAACACTCAATTTATTTCCCAGCATTCAGTGTTCCGCCTATCACGGCTATCCGCTCATCCTCATAACACAGACGAGGATGAGAGGATGTCCGTGATAGGCGGAACACTGCCTGCTGTGAAATTGAGTGTTCCGCCTATCACAGACAAGGAGGCGCGGTTCCGCCTATCACAGACAAGGAGGCGCGGCTTTTACACTGCAATGGTTCGTGGTAGTAATGACTTGCCAAGTCATAGGGCCCAAGTCAAAGTCAAGTCACAAGTCATTAGTGTCAAGTCAAAGTCAAGTCACAAGTCATTAGTGTCAAGTCAAAGTCAAGTCGAGTCATTTGTTTAATTTTGTCAAGCAAGTCGCAAGTCCTCAAATAGCCGACTCGAGTCTGACTCGAGTCAAGTCATGCGACTCGAGTCCCCCACCTCTGCCCTAGTGATAAGTGCATAGACAATTTAAGATTAATTTGTTGCATCTGATGAAAGATTGAACATTGTATGGTCAGCTTTAGGCTTAAAGTGGGTCACAGCAATTGTTTATCAAAGTTTTTAGCGTAAAAAACTGTCAGTATCATCTACATTGGCGGAGTAAGGCCGGCTTCACACTGGGGCGGTGCGGGGCGGCGACGGTAAAGCAGCGCTATATTTAGCGCTGCTTTACCCTCGTTTTACCCGCGGTATGCGGCCGCTAGCGGGGTGGTTTTAACCCCCGCTAGCGGCCGCAAAAGGGTTAAAAACCTCCGCAAAGCGCCGCTGCAGCGGCGGTTTGCGGGCGGTATCCCCGCGGTTTCCCATTGATTTCAATGGGAAGGAGCGGTATAGGAGCGGTAAATACACCGCTCCTTCACCGCTCCAAAGATGCTGCTAGCAGGACTTTTGTCGCGGTCCTGCTAGCGCACCGCTCCAGTGTGAAAGCCCTCCGGCTTTCACACTGGAGTGAATGGGGCCGGTTTTTTCAGGCGGTGTACAGGCGCTATTTTTAGCGCTGTACCGCCTGAAAACCGCCCCAGTGTGAAAGGGGCCTAAGTTTTGCCTGTCATTCTCTGTGAGTCTTTTTGCAGTGCTAGTTTGCATTTAATTGCTTTTTGGGTATTAGAATTATTATATCAGATACCTTGATACATTCTCATCACTGCTTTTTGCACTTTACATTGTTTTAGGATTTCTGTTATCTAAATGCAGCATTCGTTTGGTTATTGTTAAAACAAATGCCATGAAAATAAGAGCAGATAATGGTGCATATTTTTGCCACTGTTCAGTGTTCATCGTAAACGTTCAGTAAAAGAACTTTCTCTGATTCAGGCAGAAAGCTTAATAATGAATTATCATGACATGGCTCTGCACAAAACTATAAGATGTAGATGGAGCGGATCCCAAGTCTTTTTATAAGTGGCCGCCTTCTTAGTGCCGGCTATTACAAAACAACATTGCAGTGGCTGTAATGCTGAAATGACTACAAGTAAAGCTGGCTCAGTCCCTTATACTGTAGCTTGATCCATCCTAGCTGCTTCGTGTTCATGGCTGTGTTGATAGACTGGATCTTTGTGTGGTGTGTTTATTACTTACTTTGGAACTTTTATTTTTTGGTGTTTAGATTAAGAATCTCAGACCCTAATGCTGCATCTAGTATGCATTCTCTAAAATGACAGCTATGTTCAGGTTAGACATCAAGGCTGTTTCACCCTGCATTACAGCTGGCCCATGGATTAGATGTGACAGCTGCTGTGCCATCCCCCCCACCCCCAAAGCAAATGTCCTTTTCTGCACATAGGGACTTTTTGTTAGGCAAGCACCAACAGCAGCACATAGTGTAAATCTGGCTGAATATTACTTATCAAGGGATTTACAGTCATTTAAAGTGTGTTTAAGATCCCTGTGCCTCTGGAATTTTATTCAGCACACTGACACAGTATATTTATCTGTGAAATATTTATACAATTTTACTTGCTAAATGCTATACTGAAAGCTGGTGCCTTAAATGGTTGGCACAGGGCTGCTTCTGATTTTGGAGATGGGTAAAGGTAATATCTCTTGGAGTAAATAATTTCCATGTTGTCCAATACATCATAACAGGTGGAGCCTGGACATCTCCACACACCTTTTGGGGACAGGGAATGAGTGATATTAAATAAGCATTGTGAAATCAGCCTAATAGTTGTTAGCCCTTTTATAGGTGCTAATATGCCCATTGCAAAAGTGCAGTGTACTGTATGTGTTCTTTTAACCACATGCCGACCGGGCCATAGCCGAAAGACGGCTACAGCGCGGTCGGCTTATTCTGGGTGGACGTCCGTAGGACGTCCTCCCAGAACCTTGCTCCCGTGCGCCCCCTGGGGCACGCACTCGGGAAAATCCGTGACCGCCGGGTCCCGAGGACCCAGCGCATCACGGATCACGGTAAACGGCCGCTGATAGCGGCCGTTTACCACGTGATCGCTCCGTCAAATGTCGGAGCAATCGCATGTACACAAACCGGCGTCACGTCATGACGCTGGTGCCTCCCTCCCCTCTCTGTACCGATCGGTACAGTGAGAGGGGAGAAGCAGAGAGGGGGAGAGATGGGACCAGCGCTGTGGGCTGGATGTGTAGTTCCCACAGTGCTGATCAGTGACAGCAGTGTGGAATACTCTGTCAGCAAAGTGCGATACTCTGCCGCCACTGTGCAATACTCTGCCGCCACTGTGCAATACTCTACCAATACTGTGCAACACTGCAATACTCTGCCAATACTCGCCAGTACTCTGCCAATACTCGACAATACTCGCCAGTACTCTGCCAATACTCGCCAGTACTCTGCCAATACTCGCCAGTACTCTGCCAATACTCGACAATACTCTGCCAATACTCGACAATACTCTGCAATAAATTTTAATAGAAACAAGTAATTTTTTTTTACCGAATTTTCAGTGTTTTTTGATTTATAGCGCAAACAATTAAAAACTCAGCGGTGATTAAATACCACCAAAAGAAAGCTCTATTTGTGTGGAAAAAAAGGACAAAAAATTCATTTGGGTACAGTGTTGCATGACTGAGTAATTGTCCTTCAAAGTGTGAGAGCACCAAAAGCTGAAAATTGGTCTGGTTAGGAAGGGGGTTTAAGTGCCCAGTGGGTAAGTGGTTAACACAGTGACCTTATTTTCCTCTTCCAGCTTTTGCTGGCATCGCTCTCCGGGCCGCTAAAAAGACATTTGCTTCCCTGGTTTGAGGTTGAGGGCTCCGAGAGCCACAGGTTGAGCACCCCTTGTCTGCACCATAGCTTTGGCTTAGTCTACACCAGGGGTGTCCAACCTGGGACCAACACAGCTATTAATGCGACCCAACACAAAATCGTAAACTTAAAATCTTTTTGGGAGGATTTGTTTGTAAAATGGGTTTACAATTAGCAAACACATGCTGCCAAAGTAAAATTTGACCGTGTCTCTTGACTAGATTTTTATAAGTATTATCTTACCAAAGAAAAATATCTCTCTTCACAATCGCCCCTTTTTCATGTCATCAGTTTTCAGCAGCACCTATATTTGTGAGCAACTATTTTCAAGGATGAAGCACCCAATGGGCAAAATTAGAACCAAAAATGTATTTAGAATTGCTACACATCCATGGAATCAGATATTGACACGTTAATTTATCAAAAACAGTGTCATATATCACACTAGTTTTATGTTTACCGCTTTTACTTTTATAATAAAAAAATATTACAAAAAAATTTAGTTTCATTACATTAGTTTCCTTTCATTAAAGTCACTTCCAGCGCTAATAGGTCTTCCAAGGTGTGGAGTAACAGATGTCAGATAAAATGGTGGTGTGAAAGGTATATATGGTATCCAAAACTGGGTGGATGCTGCCTTCCTCAGATGGGGTAATCCGTAAGGAACTAGAAGAAAAAAC
Source organism: Lithobates sylvaticus (assembly GCA_028564925.1). Classification (NCBI taxonomy): domain Eukaryota; kingdom Metazoa; phylum Chordata; class Amphibia; order Anura; family Ranidae; genus Lithobates; species Lithobates sylvaticus. The sequence goes on from CM053027.1 coordinate 406,826,917, forward strand.
GAAATGGAAGGCGTGCACACCTAGTGCATTTCCAATAAACACAGTGCATGGACATGCACAGAACACAGGGTACAGCTAATGAATTTTGGGGGTGCACCCCCTTTCTCAGAGCTAGGCTGAGGAAGGGGATGCACCCCTGAAATGCATTAGCTGTACCCTGTGTTCTGTGCATGTCCATGCACTGTGTTTATGGCCTTTTGTCAGTTGCGTTTTGTGAGTACCCACTTTTATATAAAAATGTCTTTATTAAATTATCTTTGGTAATGCATTAGTTGTGCGCATCTTCCATTTCTGTTTTCCTTGTACTCAGGTACATTATCTATATCAGTGATTGTTAATTTGTGATCTGCTTGACTTTTTCTGCTCATCATTGTCCACTGTTGTCACTATTTGGCAAGTGCCTTGAGAATTGGTATGCATGCATCAATAAATTGCATGTATGTAGACATGGAGTTGCTAAAAGAGGCCACAAACTATTAGCAGCACTAAGATGCAAAAAAGGTGAAAGTTTTGTTTGACGTACAGTACTTTAACAAAATAAATGCCATTCAGTTAGTGTTTACAACTCCACTGATTCTTCTAGGGATGAGAATGGTTACAATGCAGAGAGAGGAACAAATCTATAAAAATAGGACGTTTTCTACCAGTATATTTTCAGATGAAATTGAATTGAGCAATCCAAAGTCTTTCCTGTTGTTGAAAGATTACCCAAATTGGGGGTTAAAGATAGAAAAGGAATTATTCTTTCCCAAAAACTTGATTAACCACTTCAATACAGGGCACTTAAACCCCTTCCTGCCCAGACCAATTTTCAGCTTTCAGCACTGTCGCACTTTGAATGACGATTGCGCGTCATGCTACACTGTACCCAAACGAAATTTTTATAATTTTGTTCCCATAAATAGAGCTTTCTTTTGGTGGCATTGGATCACCTCTGGGACTTTTATTTTCTGCTAAACAAATAAAAAAAGACCGAAATTTTGAAAAAAAAAATGTTTTTTTTTTTTTGTTTCCGTTTCAAAACTTTGTAAATAAGTAAGTTTTCTCCTTCACTGATAGGCACTGATGGGGCTGCACTGACGGGCACTGATAAGGCGGCACTGATGAGCACCAATGAGGTGGCACTGATGAGGTGGCATTGATGGGCACTGATATGTGGCAACACCTTTGGCACCAATTACAGCCTCAAGTATTTTTGAGTATATGCTATAAATTTGGCACACCTATTGTTGGGCAGTTTCTCTCATTCTTCTTTGCAGGACCTCTCAAGCTCCATCAGGTTGGACAGGGAGCTTCGGTGCACAGCCATTTTCAGATCTCTCCAGAAATGTTTAATTGGGTTCAAGTCTGAACTCTGGTTGGGCCACTCAAGGACATTCAGAGAGTTGTTCCATAGCCACTCCTTTGTTATCTTGGCTGTGTGCTTAGGATCGTTGTCCTGTTGGAAGATGGTTTCTTCCAGACATGACATTTACCATTCAGGGCAAAGAGTTCAATCTTTGTTTCATCAGACCAAAGAATTTAGTTTAGTTTTAGTTTTAGTTTAGTCCTTCAGGTGCCTTTTGGCAAACTCCAGGCCTTTTACTGAGAAGTGCTGCAGAAATGGTTGTTCTTCTGGAAGGTTCTCCCCTCTCCACAGAAAAACGCTGAAGCTCTGTCAGCTAGACCATCAGGTTCACGGACACCTTTCTGACTAAGGCCCTTCTCCCCCAATCGCTCAGTTTGGCTGGGCGGCCCGGTCTAGGGAGAGTCCTGTTGGTTCCAAACTTCTTCCATTTACGGATGATGGAGGCCACTGTGCTCATTGGGACCTTCAATGCTGCAGATTTTTTTCTGTACCCTTCCCCAGATTTGTGCTTTGGTCTACAGACAATTCCTTGGACTTCATGGCTTGATTCGTGCTCTGACATGCACTGTTAACTGTGGGAACTTATCGACAGGTGTGTGCCTTTCCAAATCATGTCAAATCAACTGAATTTACCACAGGTGGACATCAATCATGTTGTAGAAACTTCTCAAGGATGATCAGTGGAAACAGAATGAACCTGAGCTCAATTTTGAGTGTCATGGCAAAGGCTGTGAATACTTAATGTACATGTGATTTTTTTTTTTTTTATAAATTTGCAAAGATTTCAAACAAATTTCTTTCATATTGTCATTACAGGGTATTGTTTGTTCAGTTTTGAGGGAAATAATGAATTTAATCTATTTTGGAATATGGCTGTAACATAAAAAAAATGTGGAAAAAGTGAAGCGCTGTGAATACTTTCCGAATATCTTTACAGATAGCTAAAACGATCATTCATGTCAGTGGGAACTTATCTGAAAGGCAGAAATGGCCATTGCTCAAGGAACCCCTAGCAACCGCTGGAGAAACCCTAGGGTTCTATGGAACTCTGGTTCAGAAACCCTGTTTACAAGTCCTAGCTCCAGTTCTAGACTTCCTGTTTCTCCAGCTTCCCCATGCAATTCTGTTACTCCGGGGACTGTGATCCTTGTGTACTCCTGTGACCCTTGATCTCCTGTGCCTACAGGACCTCTATACTCTTTTGTCTCCAAGTGACCCCTGTGTCTCCAGTATACCCTGTGTCCCGGTGACTCCCATGGCACTTAGTGACTCCAGTATTTACTGTGTCTTCCCATATTCCTCTGTTCCATATCCTCCCTACAGTTATCAACCTTGGCCTTCTATCTGACCACTCTTGTTCAGTGACTGCCCTGACTTCTGTTCTGTCCCCATTGTCCATCGATTCTGTACTGAGTTCTTGTCCTTTAGCTGGTCAGCTGCCACCTGCAACGGTGTGTCTGATGGCCACAACCTGGGAGCCATCAGGCAGTGAAGCCCATCATCCCTTGTAAGGTGGGCATATTAATACTAGGCAAGTCTGTAGACTTGGCCCATCTCATCGTTATACCCTTGCCTTTAATGCAGACAGCATATAAGGTTCACTATCCTGGACTTGTACAACACTAGATGGTTGGATGCCATTCTTCCACCTATACTATAAAAAGTTCTGACTATATTTTTATTCTTGTTTCTAGTCTTTTTTTTTTTTTTTTTTTTCTCTAGAATCTCTATAGATATCTATTGCTCGATGCAGTTACTATCCAGAGCAGCTTCGACCTTTAGGGATTTCACTGTGAGACAGTGGGGACTCCCTTTTGAAGATTTAATTTAAACAAATGTCTGGAGTCCTATGCTACAGTTGTTATGGCCTTTTACAAGCATCTAAAGCCCCATACACACGGTCGGACTTTTTCATGGATTCTGTCCGATCGGACAATGTTGTTGAAAAATCAGACCATGTGTATGCACCATCGGACAGTGTACGTCGGATTGTCCGACGGACAAAGTCTTATCTCCTGCTGGAAAGATTTGACGACAACACGGTCCGATCACACCAAATCCGATCGTGTGTACGGTTGTCCGACCGGACAAAGTGCTACGCATGCTCAGATCACATTACAAGACCAAAGCTATTGGCTACTAGCCTCTACGTAGTCCCGTCGTAGGCAACAAACGTCACCACGTTCAGAATGATCGGATTTTCCGACAACGTAGTCCGACCATGTGTACGCAACACCAACATCGGACAAAGTACGACGGACAGGATCCGACCGACCTGGTCCGCGGATTGTCCGACCGTGTGTATGGGGCTTTAGTCTGTTCAATTGTGTAGTGCACTTTGGTTTTCTCTAAATGCATCATGATTTACATCCCAGCCTTGTAACCAAACTCAGTTGCCTGTTAATGGATGGTGTCTCTTTGGTCATGCACTTGACATGGTGTTCCCAATCCTGCTGGTTCTTGAACCATGTACCTGCTTCAACACGTCTGTAGATGGGGCAAAAGAATGCCAATCTTTAGCCACTACAGCTGTCACACCTTTGTAGGCGATAGTCTGCTTCCCACTCAGACCACAGATCTTGAAGCCATACGCCTTCTGTTTGAAGGTGCAACCCACTTTTTGTAAATGGTGTCTGATATGTGTATATATATATATATATATATATATCATTTATTTTTATTTTTTTAACACAGACTAGCTACAAGCTATAGCATGTATGATGAGTAGCAGTGGATAGCTTGCCTTATCTAGGGGTTTTGGTATTGCAGCGCTGCCCCATTGATTTCAATGGGGTAGAGCGGTGAGTTCACCGCTCCTTCACCTCTCCAAAAAAGCTGCTGGCAGGACTTTTTGCTGATGCCCTGCCAGCGCACCGCTCCAGTGTGAAAGCCCTCGGGCTTTCACACTGGAGTGAATGGAGCCGCTTTTTTCAGGCGCTATTCAGGCGCTATTTTTAGCGCTGTAGCGCCTGAAAAATGCCCGCAGTGTGAAAGGGGTCTTAGTGGCCACGAATGTAGGACAGATGAAAAGCAAATAAAAGTTGACAAAATTGCCCCGAAAGGGAAAGCATGCTCAGACTTTAAAGGGAAACAGACACTAGGCTTGTTACAATTTAATTCTCGTGTCCTCAAGACGCTTATAGTAATAAGGGTTCATCTCTTCTGTCCCCTTCAGCTAGTATTCGAGAAAAAAGTTCTTAAGTTGGTACAGAAAATCATAGATTATCCTTACTGTTATTCCTGTTACCACGATAGTGCTCAAAACTTTTTCCCTTTCTTGACCCTATTGGAAATACAATTCTTCGCATTTTACCTTGTTTGCTTTGTCATTAAGTTGGAAATCACCAGATATTAAGGGGCTGAGAAAGGGGAATTTTTAGCATCTCTTATTTCATAACAATGCACAATGCTGTGTGACGTGTTTCTGCTCTGCCTCAGGAGGTTATTTACTAATTGATTAGCAACCAGTTATTTGCCTGATAACAAAAAGCACAAAAAATGTAATGTTTAAAGTGGTAGTAAACCTATCCTGTCCTACTTCTGCCATCTCAAGCATTCTGAAGTTGTGAACTTGTTGCTCTGTGTAGGATGCTTCCTACCTTGTTTGTTTCTGTGTAATCCGTCCTTTTCTTGCAATGATGTCATCGGCGCATGTGCACTTAGTTTGATTTTCCCGGCACACTCTTCATGCCGTAAGTCCAGTGTTTACATGCCGGGGCTACATCATTTCCCTTGTTTGGCGGCGGCTTCGAGATCACGCGAGGCTCCGTTCCCATACATAAATTCCCCTGAATGTGGAGTAATACAAAAGAAGGTCGGCTCCTATTCCTGGGACTTGGTTGTCATAGTAACCCTGCAAAGAAAACAAGGCTTGGCTTACTAAGTACTGCGCATGCGCGAGATTATGAACAGGGAGAGGGAGAACGGGCGGAAGTTATGATCGCATCAGACGTGGAAGACAACAGTCTGTATGGTGGCGGTTGCACCTGGAAAGGAGCTTAGGACTAAAAAAGGAAAATGCATGCAAGAAACATGCAATTTGGTTTCAATCTGTGGCACAATAGTTTAAATTAAATAATAAACTTCTTTGAAATTTAGGTGGGGAGGGTCTGAGTTTACTACCGCTTTAAGAAAAATGACTGAAACCAAATTGTCATGGCTACTTCATGTAAGTTTATTATACAGTAACTCTGTAGTTAACAAAGCATGTGCTTTATGGGAAAATTCTGTGCCCAGTAAATGCCCCCATTTTCTTTCAAAAGTACAAAGAAACAAAGTATTTTACCAAAAAGAAAAAAAACGTAATTTCAGGTATTTATTTTGTTTTGAAGCTGCTGAAACGTGCAGTTGCAGGGGAGTTTTTTTTGCTGGATAAAAGAGTTGAACCAGCAATTCCTGTTTCATGAATGTGTTTGCAGGTATTATTTCCACCCACAGGTCTCATTCCAGTGGATGTGCATACTAATTATCTAGTTAAGCTAAAAGCACTCTGAATGCCTGCGTTTGTGCCTGAGTAATGGAATCCTGTCACCTTGTTTTTGTGTTAGCGACAAATATTATTATTATTTTAATGACATATTGTCATGATCATCAACTATGTTACAGTGGTGCAGTTTTCTCAGAAGTGGCCTTAAAGCGACACTAAACGATATCTCTATTCTCAAGATATAATTCATACACCTCCACTACTTAATATCCCTGTAATAATATATTTTTCATGAAATTGCCTCACTGTGTATATTCTGCTTTGTACAACATCCTCTGTGAGCTCCCAAACCTCTCTCTTTTACCCTCATCACTTCCATTTGTTTGGATTGAGCAGTGTGCGTTAGTTACAGGCATGAGCAATGCTTTATGCACACAATAAATCCTATAGTTCATCTTGGGAATAAACTAGAGAGGGTGGCTACATTCCTATATACAGTGGGAGCATAGAGAACACAAATAGCCACCCTCTGACAGGAAGTCAGATCACAAAATTATTTATTTTTTATCCTAAGTGTTAGAGGCTCCCAACCGTCAGTTTAAGGTATCTAGGTATTTAACTTCTCCTGTGGACCACAGGAAGGAAAACATTTGTAGAAAGAAATTGTCATTCTGTAGTGGGAAGGGCTATGTTGAGGGCAACAAATTTATGGGTGTTCTCTCTAAAGTTGCCAAGTTGACCAAACTTTTGAAACTTTTGTAGGATAGAAAGAAATGCCGGTCTAGGGTTGAAAACATATAGTAGCATGTTGTCTCCATAGAGGCTTGCTTTATGGTGATCATCCACCAAGAGGCCATTCCTAATTTATAGAGAAATGGGGAGTGTGGGCATCCCTGTTGCATCCCTTTGTTGATGGTGGGGTAGAATGCGGTAGAGTGGCAAATGAAAATTGAGTGATCAAGGTGATCAAACACTTTCCCAATGTCTACAGATAAAAGACATAGCGATTGGTCATGTTTTACAGCATAATACATGAGGGAAATTGTACAACATACAATCTGTACTATGTTATTGTATACAGTATTGTTGATGTTCCTTTTGAAAGGGGGCAAAGCCCACTTTAGTGTTCAGTATGAAACAGAAATAAGATGGAGGTTTGTACTCAGTTGGAGATGAGTTTGGGAATTTATATTAGGAAGATTGGGCGATAGTTGGTGCACAATTAAATATATTTGGATGGACTGTTGTCTTTATTAAACCTTATCAACCATGTAACCATGTAACTATGTACAGAACCCAGAGAGTCGTATGATTGAGCAAGAAAGTTCTGTACTTCTGCATTCTTAAGGAGGCAAGATCGATGAGTGGAAGCATCCTGTGCATGTTTGTGTGTTGTTTCAAGGGTTTGCCATTTTATGAAAAAGGAAGAGATTCTAGTTGACTCTTTTTTTAAGACAAGAGCTGTGGTCTATTGGAATCACCCTTAGAACACAATCGAACATACTGTGCATCTAGAAAGTATTCACAGCGCTTTTCTTTTTCCACATTTTGTTATGTTTCAGCCTTTTTCCAAAATGGATTAAATTCATTATTTTCCTCAAAATTCTACAAACAATACCCCATAATGACAACGTGAAAAAAGTTTGTCTGAAATCTTTGCAAATGTATTAAAAATAAAAAAGGCAAAACAATCACATGTACATAAGTATTCACAGCCTTTGCTTTGACACTCAAAATTGAGCTCAGGTGCATCCTGTTTCCACTGATCATCCTTGAGATGTTTCTACAACTTGATTGGAGTCCACTTGTGGTAAATTCAGTTTATTGGACATAATTTGGAAAGGCACACACCTGTCTATATAAGGTCCCACAATTAACAGTATTAACAGTGCATGTCAGAGCACAAACCAAGTCATGAAGTCCAAGGAATTGTCTGTAGACCTCTGAGACAGGATTTTTATCGAGGTACAGATATAGGGAAGGGCACAGAAAAAGGTCTGCAGAATTGAAGGTCCCAATGAGCACAGTGGCCTCCATCATCTGTAAATGGAAGGAGTTCGGAACCACCAAGACTCTTCCTAGAGCAGGCCGCCTGGCCAAATCGAGAAATCGGGGGAGAAGAGCAGTAGTCAGGGAAGTGACCGAGAACCCAATGTTCAATCTGACAGAGCTCCAGAATTTCTCTGTGGAGAGAGTAGAACCTTCCAGAAGAACAACCATCTCTACACCACTCTGGTAGAGTGGCCAGATGGAAGCCACTCCTCAGTAAAAGGCACATGACAGTCGGCCTGGAGTCTGCCAAAAAGCACCTGAAGGACTCAGACCATGAGAAACAAAATTCTCTGGTCTAATGAAAAAAAGAGTAAACTTCTTGGCCTGAATGTCAAGCATCATGTCCGGAGGAAACCAGGCACCGCTCATCTCCTGGCCAATACCATCCCTACAGTGAAGCATGGTGGTGGCAGCATCATGCTGTGTGGATGTTTTTCAGCGGAAGGAACTGCAAGACTACTCAGGATCAAGGGAAAGATGAATGCAGCAATGTACAGAGACATCCTTGATGAAAACCTGCTCCAGAGAGCTCTGTACCTTAGACTAGGGCGAAGGTTCATCTTCCAACAGGACAAGAACCCTAGGTACACAGCCAAGATAACAAAGGAGTGGCTACGGGACAACTCTGTGAATGTCTTTGAGTGACCCAGCCAGAGCCCAGACTTGAACCCAATTGAACATCTCTGGAGAGATCTGAACATGGATGTGCACTGACGCTCCCCATCCAACCTGATAGAGCTTGAGAGGTCCTGTAAAGAACAATGGCATAAACTGCCCGAAAATAGGTGTGCCAAGCTTGTAGCATCATACTTAAAAAGACTTGAGGCTGTAATTGGTGCCAAAGGTTCTTCAACAAAGTATTGAGCAAAGGCTGTGAATACTTATGTACATGTTTTCTTTTTATATAAATTTGCAAAGATTTCAAACAAACTTCTTTCACGTTGTCATTATGGGGTATTGTTTGTAGTTTTTTGAGGAAAATAATGAATTGAATCAATTTTGGAAAAAGGCTGTAACGTAATAAAATGTGGAAAAGGTGAATCGCTATGAATTCTTTCCAGATGCACTATATGTGAGAGTTTCCCACTCTGTGAGGGGGTGGGATGGTCAGATAAAAATGTAAATATTACTGCAGTGATGTGATCCCTAACTTGGGTGTCAGGCAAAAGTGATTCATTGACCCAACCATGTAAAAGGGGGTGGTTGAGGAACTTTTTTTTAACACACTGAAAACACCTGGTAAATAGGGATGGGCGAACAGTTCGGGCCGAACATAAGTTTGGGCCGAACTTTGGTTGTTCGGATGTTCTGCAGAACACCGAACAATATGCAGTGTTCGGGGAAAATTCGAAAGCCGCCGGAACACCGTTAAAGTCTATGGGACATTAACATGAAAAATCAAAAGTGTTCATTTTAAATGCTTATATGCAAGTTATTGTCATAAATAAGTGTTTGAGGACCCGGGTCCTGCCCCAGGAGACATGTATCAATGCAAAAAAAAGTTTTAAAAACTTAAAGAATAAAACAAATAAAAGTGAAATATTCCTTTAAATTTCGTACCTGGGGGTGTCTATAGTATGCCTGTAAAGTGGCGCATTTTTCCTGTGTTTAGAACAGTCCCTGCATAAAATGACATTTCTAAAGGGAAAAAAAGTAATTTAAAAGTACTTGTGGCTATTATGAATTGTTGGTCCCGGCAATACAGATAAAAGTCATTAAAAAAAACGGCATGGGATCCCCCCAGTCCATTACCAGGCCCTTTTGGGTCTGGTATGAATATTAACCACTTACCCACTGGGCACTTTTATTTTTTTGACAATTACTCAGTCATGCAACACTGTACCCAAATGAATTTTTTGTACTTTTTTTCCCACAAATAGAGCTTTCTTTTGGTGGTATTTGATCACCTCTGGGTTTTTTAATTTTTGCGCTATGAATCAAAATATACTGAAAATTCGGTAAAAAAAATAAAAATTATTTGTTTCTATTAAAATTTATTGGCAGAGTTGCACAGTGGTGGCAGATTGTTGCACAGTGGTTTCAGAGTATTGCACAGTGGTGGCAGAGCGTTGCACAGTGGTGGCAGTGTATATGTCACTTACCAGCGCTGTGGGCACTACACATCCAGCCCACAGCGCTGGTCCCATCTCCCCCCTTTCCGCTTCTCCCCTCTCTGTACTGATCGGTACAGAGAGGGGAGGGAGGAATGGGCATCATGACATGACGCCGGTTTGTGTACATTTGACGGAGCGATCATGTGGTAAACGGCCGCTATCAGCGACCGTTTACCGTGATCCGTGATGCGCCGGGTCCTCGGGACCCGGCGGTCATGGATGTTCCCGAGTGCGCGCCCCAGGGGGCGCGCGGGAGCAAGTTTCTGGGAGGACATCCGTAGGATGTCCACCCAGGATAAGCCGACCGCGCTGTAGCCGTCTTTTGGCTATGGCCCGGTTGGCATGTGGTTAAGGGGAACCTCGAACCAACATAAAAAAAAATGGCGTGGGGTTCCCCCCAAAAATCCATACTAGACCTTATCCGAGCATGCAACCTGGCAGGCCACAGGAAAAGAGGGGGACAAGAGAACGGCTCCCCCTCCAGAACCATACCAGGCCACATGCCCTCAACCCTTGCCCGGTGGTTGTGGGGGTCTGCGGGTGGGGGGCTTATAAGAATCTGGAAGCCCCCTTTAACAAGGGGACCCCCAAATCCCAGCCTCCCCCCCTGTATAAAATGGTAACGGGAGACATTTTTTTTTATTTTTTAATAAAGGACTTGTCCCAAGCTGTGTCTTGTGTTTTGTACCATTTTTGACACTTTTTTTGTGAAATGTTAGGGGTACATTTGTACCCGTTACCATTTCACACAGGGGGGGGCCGGATCTGGGGCTCCCCTTTTTAAAGGGGTCTTCCATATTCCAAAAAGCCCCCCGCCCGCAGACCCCCACAACCACTGGGCAAGGGTTGTGGGGATGAGGCCCTTGTCCCCATCAACATGGGGACAAGGTGCTTTGGGGGGCTACCCTAAAGCACCCTCCCCATGTTGAGGGTATGTGGCCTGGTACGGTTCAGGAGGGGGGGGGGCGCTATCTCATCCCCCCTCTTTTCCTGCGGGCCTGCCAAGTTGCGTGCTCAGAAAAGGGTCTGGTATGGATTTTTGAGGGGGACCCCCATCCATTTTTTTTTTTCATTTTGGAACGAGGTTCCCCTTAATATCCATGCCAGACCTGAAGGGCCCCCACGCAATTTTTTTTTTTTGGTTCGGGGTTCCCCTTAATATTCATACCAGACCCAAAGGGCCGGGTAATGGACTGGGGGGGGGGGGAATCCCATGCCATTTATTTCAATGGTTTTTATCTGTATTGCCGGGACCGACAATTCATTATAGCCACTTAGAGTACTTTTAAATTACTTTTTTTCCTTTAGAAATGTCATTTTGTGCAGGCACTGTTCTAAACAGAGGGAAAATGCGCCATTTTACAGGCATACTATAGACTCCCCCCAGGTATGAAATTTAAAGGAATACTTCACTCTTATTGTTTCACTTTAAGCATTATTAAAATCACTGCTCCTGAAAAAACTGCAGTTTTTAAAACCTTTTTTGCATTGTTACATGTCAACTGGGGCAGGATCTGGGTCCCCAACCACTTTTTATGACAATAACTTGCATATAAGCCTTTAAAATGAGCACCTTTGCTTATTCATGTTTGTGTCCCATAGACTTTAACGGTGTTTGTGTGTTCTGCCGAATCTTTTGCCTGTTCAGTATGTTCTGGTGCGAACTGAACCGGGGGGGTTTTCGGCCTATCCCTACTGGTAAATACCAGTTTTTCTGCAAAATAATTACTAATCATCCTTTGGCATAATAATCTTACTGTTATATACTGATGTAAAGTGCTTGTTTTTATTACATTGACTAGTATAAAAATAAATTAACAATAGATCTATATGTGATTTTAATAAAGACAGAATTAAAATCGACTAAGGACCTTTTTAAATTTGGTTAGTTCTTCAATACCCCCCTCTTTTTGTTGATATCTTCCAGAGGGCAGCAGTGGGGGTAAATACATTTTTTTAAAAAAAAAGCATAACAGTGATGGCGATCACTAATACAGATGCATACTGTGACAAAAAGCCTCAAATAGCAAATTTGTGGCTCCAGAGGAAGACAATTAATAAATAAATAAAAACGTGGATCCTCTGTGTAGGGGTATTAAATACTGGCCAGAAAAAAAGTGGGTGAGTTTCTTGGTTTTTCCACATGTGTATAAATAAAGGTAGTGCTGGCGAGGAAGTCTGGTCTATCTGGGTGTCTGGGTGTGTGAACAGACAAACCTTTGTTAACAAAGAGTCTAGAAGTTTTACATTCTGCTTAAAGTGATTGTAAAGCTTTGTTATTTTAATAAAAAAATAAATAAATAAGCCACTAAAAGCGGGGCTCAACCCCGCCCCTCGCTCCCTCATCACTGGCTGTGATTGACAGCAGCAGGAGTAGGAAGGCAAGAAAACCCTTCAACCAGGGGCGCATGCGCGGAGTCTAACTGAGCAAAATTGCGCCGTTAGCGCTCCGCTCTGTAACTGAAGGAAAACCCACCATAAAGCCTGAACCCGCCGGTATTTCACCCACCACTACCTTGGGATTATTCCCGTGCCACCGGGGACCGAACTGACACAGGTAAAATAACCTCACCAGATGACTCTGATAAAGAACTTTTCCCCCGACAAGAACATATTACAAGCAGCCTCACAAAAGAAATTAGAGAATTGGGCACGCGTACAGATGTATTGGAAAATAAATGTGAAGAAATGGAACTTTCTGTACAAGATACTATGAAAGAAATCTAAAATCTTAAAGAGGAAAATTGAGAGGGCTTGCATCTTCCCCCGGCCCTTCTTCTGGGTTTGTGGGCTCCAGCGCTGAGTGGCTGGAGCCGCAATGACGTCACTCCCACACATGCGCACGGGAGCCGTCAGCTCCGGAAAGAAGCTCTGGAGGTCCGGCACAGTATGCCAGGCCTTCAGAGCGCATGCGCCAGTAAGGCCAGAGGCTGCATACAGGGTGAATACAGGTAAGCCTTATTATAGGCTTACCTGTAGGTAAAAAAATAACAAAGCGGGCTTTACTACCGCTTTAACGCCCAAACGCTTGATGCGGGTAAACATGGCACACACTTTTACAAGCATCAGGTGTTTTTTTTTTGACAAAACACTGGAAGGAAGGCTTCTAGAAGAGGTTAGAAAACATCCAACGTGCATGAGGCTTAATAATGAGAATTCATTAAGATAAAAACATCTGGACTTTAAAGCGGAGTTCCACCCTGAAAACGATTTTCACATTTACCCAGCCGTTTATTAATAATAAAAAACAGTTGCAGTGAAAAAAGATTTTAAATAAATATATATAAAATTATATAAAGATAATTTAAACTTATTCCAGGAAGTGCCTTGTAAAATTCAGGCTCATAAAGTGGTAGTAGATGTCAGAAAGTGCTGCTGCTGTAGTCCTAATCTGCAAAACTTTACATTCCGGCTCTGCGGGACTGTGTGAAAAAATTGCGTTATTTCCCGACATCACTTCCTCCCAGTTGCAGTGAAAAAAGATTTTAAACTTACCAGAAGTGCCTTGTTGCTAGGTGGTTGCTCCTAATCTGCCACTTCCGGCTCTGCGGCACTCCGCATCACTTCCTCCCTCGCATGCGCTCCTGGGAAATGTGAGTCATCATTTCCCAGGAGTCAGTGGGTAGGACTGTGTGAAAAAATTGCGTTATTTCCCGACAGGAAATTGCGCGATTTAAGGGGATTACAGCACCATTTTTAACAAGGGAACAAAACCCTTTGTTCTATCTATATATCTCTAGATATAAATATTGTGTTTTGGTTATATATATATATATATATATATATATATATATATATATATATATATATACAGTATCTCACAAAAGTGAGTACATCCCTCACATTTTTGTAAATATTTTATTATATTTTTTCATGTGACAACACTGAAGAAATTACAATTTGCTACAATGTAAAGTAGTGAGTGTACAGCTTGTATAACAGTGTAAATTTGCTGTCCCCTCAAAATAACTCAACTCACAGCCATTAACCACTTCAATACCAGGCACTTAGACACCTTCCCACCCAGGCCAATTTTCAGCTTTCAGCGCTGTTGCAATTTGAATGGCAATTGCGCAGTCATACAACACTGTACCCAAACAAATTTTTTATAATTTTTTTTATCACAAATAGAGCTTTCTTTTGGTGGTATTTGATCACCTCTGCGATTTTTTGCGCAACAAATAAAAAAAGACCGAATTTTTTGTTTCTGTTACATTTTTTTGTAAATAAGTAAGTTTTCTTCTTCAATGATGGGCACTGATATGGCTGCACTGATGGGCACTGATAAGGTGGCACTGATGGGCACAGATGAGGTGGTACTGATGGGCACTGATGAGGCGGCACTGATGGGCACTGATAGGTGGCACTGGTATGCAGCACTGATGGGCACTTATAGGCGGCACTGATGGGTACTTATGGGTGGCACTGATGGGTACTTATGGGTGGTACTGATAGGTGGCATTGATGGGCACTAATGGGTGGCACTGATGACACTGCTGGGTGGTATTGCTGGGCATCACTGATTTGTTTATGGTACATGATGGTGCCAGTCAGTGCCCATTTGTGGGCACTGGCTGGCACAGATTGGGCATCATTTGCACATGTGGATGGCCATGGGGTACATACCTGGCCATCCACATGTTGCCCACTTCCCTGGGGGCTTCCCTGGTGGTCCAGTGTGGGCATCTGAGGGGGAGCTGCGCTGATAAACAATCAGCGCAGACCCCCCTGTCAGGAGAGCCGCCAATCGGCTCTCCTCTACTCTTGTCTGTCACACGCGAGTGAGGAAAAGCCGATCACCGGCTTTTCCTGTTTACATCGTGATCAGCCATGGCATCAGGCATGTTATCCTGAAGGACGTGATATAGGACGCCCAGTCAGGATAACGGAACCATTTCCCGGACGTCAATTTGCTATTGACCGGGCGGGAAGTAGTTAATGTCTAAACCGTTGGAAACAAAAGTGAGTACACCCCTAAGTGAAAATGGCTAATTGGGCCCAATTTGGACATTTTCACTGTCCAAATTGAAAATGTCCAAATTGGGCCCAATTAGCCATTTTCCCTCCCTTGTGTCGTGACTCGTTAGTGTTCAAGGTCTCAGGTGTGAATGCAGGTGTGTTTAAATTTGGTGTTATCGCTCTCACTCTCTCATACTAATCACTGGAACATCTCGATCGGTTATCCAGGAAGAGGTAGCGATTGATTGGGCTTCATATGCCCACACTCATCATGGCAACGGCCAGAAGACGATCATCTTAATTGTAGGATTAAAAAATATATATGCTTACTATCCACTAGCAAATATACATATAGTTTATGTGTGTTATTACTGCAGTGTGAGGGGATGACTGGGGAAAAAAAAATTCTGTGTCTGAAACTCCGCTTTAAACCCACTTTTAAGCAGAACTAACTGCAATACTTACCTTTGCTCCAGCAGTCTGATACCTGTGAGGTTTCTTTTGGGTGCTGGTCATCGGCCATCTTGATTGTGCAAATGTACAGTTCAGTCATCTCCGCACACATGTGCTGTGTTGCAATGTATACGGGTGTACATTTTAAACTGTGTGCTGGCAGGCCAGGTACGTTTATTATTGCAGAAAAGGCATTGCATATCTCCACTTCAATACCCAGCCTGCCCACTTTTTTTTTTTTACTAACTATTTTCCGACCATCCCATGCGGATATACTGCGGAAGGGCGGCCGCTCTGCACTGGATCCCGTATCTGATACATTATTAGCGATCCCAGGTAGGGGTAGCATGTGCCTGCCATCCCGGGCTGTGCTGTAATTTGTTACAGCACAAGCCGATCAGCGGGTACCAGCCAATGATTGAGCGGCTCTGTCATTCAGGGAAGGGAGCTCTGTATTGTAAACAACACAGAGCTCCGAACACTGACAGGTGATCTTGCTATTTTTTTATTCCCTGAAAAGCAGGGAAAAAAACAGTAAGATTGCTTAGTAAAAGCAGCACATAACACACAGTAAACATTTCTAGGCACATATTTAACCTCTTCCCTGCAAGTGCCATTAGTACAGTGACAGTGTATAACATTAGCACTGATCACTGTATTAGTGTCACTATCAGTGGTGGCTTTTTTTTTTTGGTGGGCGGGGGCACTAACAAACAACACCCCCCGAGCAGCCGGCGGCACCTCCCCCCCCTCCATTTGCCAGTCGGTCCGGCACTTACCCCATCTAGGCAGGTAGTGGGCAGCGTCTCCGTATCCTCTCCTCCATCGCCGGCTTCCAGCTTGCGGCTCCTCCCCTCCTCATGGGCGTCCAATAGTATCCCCTGTCCTTTCAGCCAATTGGGTGACGGGTGTGAAAACCTGCTTCCTGATTGGCCAGGAAGAGGGTCAGTGTTACAATAGCGAATATTATTTTGCTGTCGTAACACACCTGCGTGGGCTGTGAGCGCATTCTCTGCGCCCCGAGCCCACCCTATTTTAAAGCCTATTAGAGTCTCTGGCTCTAATCGGTGCTTCAAAGAAACACCCCCGCCCGCATTGGAATCCATGCATCCGGCATCCTGAAATGGGCCGGATGCATGGATAGGGGGAGGCGCCTGTGCGCCTTTAATGGACAGGCTGCCCCTGGTCACTATTGATGTCAGTCAGTTAGACTGCTTTCACACTGAAAGCACCAGCCATTAACGCTAAAGCAATGCTTGTTTTAGCGCTGCTTAACCGCTTCCCGACCGCCTCATGTAGATATACGTCTACAGAATGGCACGGACAGGCAAAAGCACGTACCTGTACGTCCCCTTTAATTGCCTGCCCGTGGGTCGCGCGCGCGGTCGGGAGCGCAACCGTGACCCCGGCCGCGGGACCAGCGGACCCGATCGCCGCTGGTGTCCCGCGATCGGGTTACGGAGCTGAAGAACGGGGAGAGGTATGTGTAAACAAACCTCTTCCCGGTCATCGGGAAAGCCGATCAATGACGTCAGACGTCAGCCCCGCCCCCTAATGTAAAAAAACACACACACGTCACAGCCCATAAACCCTCCCCTCCCCCTAGTGGTTAACTCTTTCACTACAACTGTCATTTATACAGGAATTAATGCATTTAAATAGCATTGATTGCTGTATAAATGACAATGGTCCCAAAAATGTGTCAAAAATGTCCGATGTGTCCACCATAATGTCGCAGTCACAAAAAAAATCGCTGATCGCCACCATTACTAGTAAAAAAAAAAAAAAAATTAATAAAAATGTTATAAAACTATCCCCTATTTTGTAAACGCTATAACTTTTGCGCAAACCAATCAATAATCGCTAATTGCGATTTTTTTTTACCAAAAATATGTAAAAGAATACGTATCGGCCTAAACTGAGGAAAAAAAAATTTTTTTTTATATTTTTTTGGGGATATTTCTTATAGCAAAAAGTTAAAAATATTTCATTTTTTTTCAAAATTGTCGCTCTATTTTTGTTTATAGCGCAACAAATAAAAACCGCAGGGGCGATCAAATACCACCAAAAGAAAGCTCTATTTGTGGGAAAAAAAGGACGCCAATTTTGTTTTGGAGCCACGTCGCACGACCGCGCAATTGTCAGTTAAATCGACGCAGTGCCGAATCGCAAAAAGGGGCCTGGTCCTTTGGCTGCCAATTGGTCCGGGGCTGAAGTGGTTAAGTTGCGCTTTTGCAGCGCTTTTTGGCAACTAGCGGGGAGCATTTAATCCCAAGAAAAGGGTTAAAATCTCCCATTTTGCAGTGCTTTCAATGGGCAGGGCGTTTTGGGAGTGCTAAATACAGCGCTCCCAACCCGCCCCAAAGATGCTGCTTGCAGGACTTTTTGGAACGTCCCGCAAGCGCACCAAATGTAATTGGGGTACAGCATTACCAATTGAAGCGGAAGTAAAGTCTATTTTTGCACGTATAACAAGGCTTACCTGTAGGTACCGTGAATGTCTCCTGAATTTGTACAGTTTAGGAGATATTTACACTGCATTCAGGTGGTGATGTCACCGGCACATGCACTCTGAAGGGATGGCATACATGTGCCGTCCCTTCAGAGCCCCATCATGCGATCTGTTACGTCATTGCGGCGTGGTCAATCAAATGGCGAGTGTCTGTGAACCTGGAAGGAAGAGTAGGTGAAGATGAGAGCCCTCTGCGCTGTAGGATGGCTTTGTTTTAAGGCAAGAATTCCATAATGTACTAGCACATTATGCCTTTACCTTGCTGAGTTAAAAAAAAAAAACGTTGGTACTTTGACGTAGAACACCGGGGTTATGGCAGCAGATGGCCACCATAACCCCGGTATTTTCTGAAACAGAGGTTGGTTCTCTTTAAGATAAAAGCGGTCTCCGCAGTGGATTCGCTGGGTCCCGGTCATCTCCGCCGCTTACTGGAGCCGCCGATGGCGGCGGAAACGATCCGATCCTTTCCCTTTAGAGGCTATGAGTGTAGTGAGGGAATGATGGCCCGACTGGACTCAATGACGTTGGATGACAGAAGTGACGTTAAACGTCACTTCCACCCAACGGCCCTAAAGGGGAAATTTTTTTTATTGAAAAAAAACTAACTTTTTTTTTAATTGATTGCATTTAAGTGTAAATGTGAGATCTGAGGTCTTTTTGTTTTTTTTCTATTACAAGGGATGTTTACATTCCTTGTAATAGGAATAAAATTGATCCAATTTTTTTTTCATTTAAAGAGAAAGTGTAAAAAAAAAAGAAAAGTAAAAAAAAATTGAAAGCGTCTTGTCCTGCCCTGCTTGCATGCAGAAGCAAACGCATACGTAAGTCACGCCAGCATGTGTAAAACGATGTTCAAACGGTATCGCCGCGATTGTTCGCACGAGAGCAACAATTCTAGAAAAAGAACTCCTCTGGTAACCTGTAGAAACTGCTGGGCACTGATAGGCATCCCTGGTGGCACTGGTAGGCATTGTGAGTGGGCACTGATTGGCAGCTGCCTGGGCATTGATTGGCAGTTGCCTGTGCACAGATTTGCATTTCCGTGGTGGTCTAGGGGGGGGGGGGGGGGGGGCATACCTGGTGGTCCAGTGTGGATGGCCACCCTGGTGGTCCTGGGTGGGATCCGAGGAGGGGCTGCGCTGATAAACAATCAGCACAGACCCCCCTGTCAGGAGAGCCGCCAATCGGCTCTCCTCTACTCACGTCTGTTGGACGCGAGTGAGGAAAAGCCGATCAATGGCTCTTCCTGTTTACCACATGATCAGCCATGTCCAATCACGGCTGATTATGATGTAAAGAGCCTCCGTCTGGGGTTCTTTACCGAGATCGGTGTAGCGGGGTGTCAAGACTGACACACCGCACCATCGTGATGCGCGCGGCAGCTGTTATCCTGCTGGACGTCATATGACGCCCAGTCAGGATAGCTGAACCACCGCCCAGCCGTCATTTTGCTATGGGCCGGGCGGGAAGTGGTTAAACATCAGAGATTTTTAAGGGTCAAAGTTTGACGCCATTCCACGAGCAGGTGCAATTTTGAAGTGTGACATGTTGGGTATCAATTTACTCGGCGTAACATTATCTTTCACAATATAAAAAAAAAAAAAATGGGCTAACTTTACTGTTTCTTTATTTTTTTATTTAAAAAATTCCGTTTGTAAGACCGCTGCGCAAATACAGTGTGTCATGAAGTAGTGCAACGACTGCCATTTTATTCTCTAGTCTAGGCTGTCTGAAAAAAATAATATATATATAAAAAAATATATATATATATATATATAAGGTTTGGGGTTCTAAGTAATTTTCTAGCAAAAAAAAAAAATTATTTTAACTTTTAAACAAGTTTGAAAAAGATGTTAAAGCGGAGTTCCACCCTAAAGTGGAACTTCCGCTTATCGGATTCCTCCCCCCCTCCGGTGCCACAATTGGCACCTTTCAGAGGGTAGGGGGGCGCAGATACCTGTATAATACAGGTATCTGCACCCACTTCCGAGACGAGATATCCGGAGCTGTCCCGCCCCTATCTGGAGATGCCCCGTTGTGTCTTGGGAAACACAGTTCCCAGGACACACCGGGGACCAATAGAGACGCGCAGCGCGACTCGCGCATGCGCAGTAGGGAACCGGGCAGTGAAGACGTTGCGTCTTCACTTCCTGATTCCCTGACACCGCTGGAACCTGGAACAGGTAAGTGTCCATTTATTAAAAATCAGCAGCTGCAGCATTTGTAGCTGCTGACTTTTAATATTTTTGGTGCGGGTGGAGCTCCGCTTTAAAGTAGTGTGGTGAATAGCAGAAAATGGCCTGGTCATGAAGGGGGTAAACACTTCTGGAGCTCTAATGGTTAAAGAATGACAAACTGAGGCAGGAACCTTATTGGTCTCTGTGTATAGCTGCTGCAGTTTTAGTAAATAGCACAATAGTAAGACATGTATGATAAAAACTGGTGCACTTGTGTAGTAATGCAGTGGGAACGCTACAGGACAAGCAGTCCGACCCCCTGCAGTCTGGAAGAGGTTCCCAACAACCCTATCCAGGTAAATAATACAGGCGGTTGGTTACGTCAAACATTCGTGCACGAGTTTCCGTAGGCACACCCCCATCCCTTTCACTGATGTGGCTCACTGCCAATCAGCGCCCGGCGGACTCGGAACTGGCCGTGTCGTCACGAGTCCCTACGATTCCACCCAAACAGAATGGAGAATTGGCCACCGGAGCCGGCGTGGGGCGGGGTCACGCCGGCTGACGCGAAACAGCTGGCAGCCAATGAGCGCGCGGGTCGTCCAGACGCCGCCAAGCTCGGTTTTTTGTTTGAGGTGACGGGAAGGGAGGATACAGCGAGAAGGAGGAAGAGGAGAAGGGCCTGGGACGGACCGTACTAGTACGCGGCCCTTAGAGGGACGAGCGTCCGGAGAACCGCACACACACCCAGCCCCCCTCCCCGCCTTTCCAAGCTTAGCGCGCCTTCTCGCGGCAGTGTGCGCGGACACCGCGTGTAGGGTTCGCGGCAGCCACAGGCGGTGAGGGGTGGTCACAAGCCGGAGAGAGGGAATAAAGCCCTGACGGTGCGAGAAGAAGTGGGCGAGCTCCCGCCATTGAGAATGCTGCACCCTCGGAGCCTGGCCCTGCCCGCTCCTGCCCCTCGCACCCCGTGACAGCCCGCATTCCTTCTGGGGAGACCCCTTGACAAGCCGTTCACCTACCGCCGTCTCCGGCCCTTCCTCACCTTCCCGTCCCCCCCTCACATGAACGCCGCCGTGCTGACGGAAGTGTGGACACATTACAGCCGCACGGGACGAGCTGGAGGTGGAGGAGGTTGGTGTCCTGTACGGGAAAAGCCGGGCTCCGTGTACTGCTAGGCGGCCAGGGCCTTTTGTTTACTCCTCCTCCCTGCTGGAGCTCCGGTGGGTGCAAGTGCTAGGCCCGGGGCCCTCCACAGATCCTTGCTTACAGTGGGGCCTGCTGGATGATGACAGCTCCTATGTACCCGTACAGGCCTGAGCCAGGGACACAGCATGGCACCGGACAGCTGGCGGGGAAAATGGCTGCCTGCTTACACCTACTTACACAGGACTTGTCTTTTCTAGGTCCTCTCATGTCAAACCTGGGGCGACACAGGCTTCTGAGTGCCTGCTTTACCCCCCCCCCCTTTCCATGCGATCACTGGTCTTATCATATGTGTCTTAGATCATTTAGTGCAAGCAGATCTCATCGTATATGGGATCATCTGGTCATAGGATCATTTGGGGCAATTAGATCTGATCATATATGTGCCTTAGATCACCTGGTGCAAGCTGGTCTGATCATATATAGGGTCATATGTATTTTTTGTGCAAGCAGGATCTGATCATCTGGTGCAAGCTGATCTGGTTTTTATATATATATATATATATATATATATATATATATATATATATATATATATAATCTCATTTGGAGCAAGCAGATCTGATCATATATGTGCCAGCAGATCTGATCATATATGTACCTTAGATCATCTTGTGCCAGCAGATCTGATCATATATGTACCTTAGATCATCTTGTGCCAGCAGATCTGATCATATATGTGCCTTAGATCATCTTGTGCCAGCAGATCTGATCATATATGTGCCTTAGATCATTGTGTGCCAGCAGATCTGATCGTATATAGGATCAGCTTGTGCCAGCAGATCTGATCGTATATAGGATCAGCTTGTGCCAGCAGATCTGATCGTATATAGGATCAGCTTGTGCCAGCAGATCTGATCGTATATAGGATCAGCTTGTGCCAGCAGATCTGATCGTATATAGGATCAGCTTGTGCCAGCAGATCTGATCCTGCATAGAATCATCTGATGCAAGCTGAACTGGTCATGTATAAACTGAAGGGTCAGCTGTGCCTCTAATTCCAAATCTTAATTGCCCCAGTTTTCTTTTTAAATAAAAGCCATGCCTTCCCCCATCTGCTCTTAGCAGACCTGTTTATACATACTGAGTGGCTGCCACTATTTAGGGCCTGCTGGCTGTGAAGCCCTACTTTTCTTAGTTTCATTTTGGCTCTAGTTCTTAGACTACCACCCAGAAAAAGGAAGGGGGGGCCTAATACTGCTGTGGGGAAAGGGGGTGTCCTTGCCCCAGAATAACACTAGGACACATCTGCAGGGGATTGAGAAGTTTTGGATGGGATTGAGGCTCGGCTCCCCCACCCTCCCCTGTGTGCATGGCAGGCTGCTGCACATGTGCGTTGTGTTTTTTTCCATGAGACAACGTCCTCCCTCCCAGATACATGCATGATCCTTTCCTGCAAGGTCTCTGTATGCTTCTCGACTTATTTTGGAGGTGGAAGGGAGGGGAGAGAAACGGATATACAATCCCCCTGACCTGGAGTGACCCCCCCCCCTGTCACAGAAAAGGCTACATATGAAGTGAGGTGTAAGAGCATGCCAGACTTTCACTTTGCAAGATGGCATCTTTTAGCTTTATATCCTTAGTATCAAATGAATAAGACTCATCTTACTGCCTTAACTGGTATCACGTTTTTTCTAGATTTCAGTCGTAAACTCCCTTCTCGTTTTGTCTTTGGCGCATAGTGCCAGGTAGTGCTGTGTGGCTTCCCTGAGGCCTCTCAAGGTTCTTCTCTGCGTCTGTGGAGCTTAGATTGTCAGCTAGGGGCCCAGAACAGAGGATGCAGCTTTCATAATATCAAAGGCCACCTCGGTTTTTGAATGACCCAAGGAAGTACGGTTATGTTGTCGGTTCCAGAGTAAGGAGAAAATTAGACATATGCTATACAAAAGCAAAGGATGAATACTGCCTGGGTTGCTGAGGGTACTGCACTTTGGCCCATGCACTGTTTTCATATTCTTAGTTGCAGTTGTGTGCGTGTGTAGGTATGTTATAGATTTTATATATTGTATTTTTGTGCACCTTCCATATTCTGTTGCTAAACTGCTAATCCTAAAATGTTCTCTTTTTCTTAACTTTCTAATTTTGTCTGTACTTGTAGTGCAACTTGCGCTGTTTACAACCTGCTTTTTGCTAAATATTTTAAGGGTTGAGCACGATGTGTGTGTACTTTTTTTAAATGAAATATTTCATAATTTCTCTGGATATTTGATGAAAAATTGCTTTAGCAATGTGCTTTTCAATGTAAATGTTAGGATAGGAAAATTTTGCACTCCCCCTTTTGTCTGCTCTTATTTGACACTAAGAATATTTCCTTTTTTTTTTGTTTTTCTTTTTTTTTTTTTAACAGAGCATTCACCTTGGGTGGCGTTCCTGCTTGTTGGGCCCTGTTCATCTAATTTCACTTTTCTGGTATCATGGCAAAAGATGTGAGTTAAAAAGTGTTGACGCTGCTTCTTAACTTTATTCCTTGACATTATGTGACTGTCTGATGAGCTGAAGCTTTACTATTTGACCTTTTCTTCATGTGAATTTGGCTAATAAGCTGTCGTTTATGCTCTGTAGTTCTGTAGGCACTAGGACTGGCTTGTGTATTTCAAAAATATAATACTTGAGTGTAGGTTTCTGTGACTAATGCAACCGTCCAAGCTGGACTCCAAGTACATAAAGTATCTCACAAAAGTGAGTACACCCCTCACATTTTTGTAAATATTTTATTATGTTTTCATGTGACAACACTGAAGGAATTTCACTTTGCTACAATGTAAAGTAGTAAGTGTACAGCTTGTATAACCAGTGTAAATTTTCACCTCAAAATAACTTGACACACAGCCATTAATGTCTAAACCGCTGGCAACAAAAGTGAGTACACCCCTAAGTGAAAATGCCCAATTATCCATTTTCCCTCCCTGGTGTCAAGTGACTCGTTAGTGTTACAAGGTCTTAGGTGTGAATGGGGGGCAGGTGTGTTACATTTTGGTGTTCTCACTCTTTCATACTGTCACTGAAAGTGGCCAGCACTGAACACAGTTGCCTATAATGGTATGTTTCCCATGTCTTGCAGGCTGCTGTTTCATTCAAGGTCTTTTGCACATGACCGTACTGAGTAAAATAGACTCCCAGTAGCACCTGGGAGCAAAAGTTGCAGCATAATTTTGTCCATTACAGAGAACGACATATGCGTATATGCTGGCTCCTTCATTTACAGATGTGTGCATACAGGCGTAGTTTTCAAAACTTACAATTTTAGGTTTTGAAAAAATGTGCATGTCTAAACGCAGGCGAATTGGATTGAAATTTGTCGGTAAAAACCCATGCAATCCATACATACAAAGAGACCAAAACAAATAAGTTCAGAAATGAAGTTATGTGTAATAAAATGTACTGAACGCGCTAACTGAAATTTATTGAATACTTCGTACAAAATCCTTTGGTAATGGCAGCTGCCTGGAGAAACTAGTCGCATACATTGCTCAGGTGTGATTTTTATTTTTTTGGCCCATTCTTCCACACAGTCTTCAAATCTTGACGGTTTCTTGGGCCTCTTCTATGAACTCTGATCTTTAGTTCTTTCCATAGATTTTCTATTGGATTCAAGTCCGGTGACTGGCTGGGCCATTCTAGCATCTTTTATTTTCTTTCTATGAAACCAATTCAGAGTTCCCTTGGCTTTGTTTGGAATCATTGTCTTTCTGAAATGCCCACCCTCATTTCATCTTCATCATCCTGGTAGGTGGCGCAGATTTTTATCAAGAATGTCTTGGTACATTTTTCCATTCATCCTTCTTTCAATGCAATGAAGTTTGCCCGTATGCTGAAAAACAGACCCACACTATGATGTTCCTACCTCCACACTTAACTGTTGGTATGGGTTTGTTTTTGGGGTGATGTGCAGTGCCATTTGACCCCCAAACATGGTGTGTATTATGGCATCCAAAGAGTTCAGTTTTAGTCTTATCTGACCAACCTATATTCTCCCTGTATTTCACAAGCTTGTCTAAATGTTGTGCAGCAAACTTTAAACAAGCTTCAACATGGTTTTTCTTCATCAATGCGGTCTTGCGTGGTGAGCGTGTATACGGAACATGGCGGTTTATTGCATTACGTTTTATTTGAAACATTTGTACCTGCTAATTTCAAGTCTTTCTGAAGCTCTCCAAGTGGTCCTTGGCTCTTGGACAACTCTTCTGATAATTCTTTTCACTCTGTCAGAAATCTTGCAAAGAGCACCTGTTCGTGGTCAGTTTATGATGTAATGTTGTTCATTCCACTTCCGGATTATGGCCCCAACAGTGCTCACTGGAACATTCAGAAGTTTAGAAGTCCTTCTGTACCCAAAGCCATCAGTATGTTTTGCAACAATAAGGTTGCAAAGGTTTTTAGCAAGCTCTTTGCTTTTACCCATCCTGGGATGTTTCTTGTGTGACACCTTGGTAATGAGACACCTTTTTATAGGGCATCAGTTGAGACTGAACCATCTGATAATACATTTTCACTAAGAAAGGGGCAGGATTGCTTTCTAATTACTGATAGACTTCAGCTGGTGTATTTGCTTTCTTTGCCTTTTTGCCCCTCCCTTTCTTCATGTGTTGAATAGTTTTTCCTTGCGCCATTCAATTTTATTACACGCAACTTCATTTCTAAACTTTTTGGTTTCTTTGTAAAGATTGCATGAGTTGTTAGACTTATGGTGAAAATGTCATGTCAATAGCACCTTTAGAAATATCTTTACCTAAAAAATGGTGATGTGTTCAATACTTAACCCGCTGTAGATGTGTACAGATTTCTCTGTAATTCATGTCGGAGTAAAAATACACTTCAACTATTGCTCCTGGTGGCCACAACTACTGGTGTAATTTTCTCTTTACATCTGTACGTCTTATATATGGCTGTGCGCAAAAGCCCCAAAAAGCCATTGTTCATGCTGCTTATACTGCCCAGAATTTTTCCGGTGCTGCGGGGGGTTAGTTGCAGCACCTGTGAGTGTGAAGGACTTGGCTGCTTGCCAACCCCTTGTTGAGCCCTCTGCCTTTCACAGAACTTGTACTATTGTCCCATACTGCTAGTTTTCAGTGAATAGGCGGGGCAAATCGTAATGCAGTACCATGCGTTGTGATCTGTTGCATTGCAAAAACAATGCTTGCATGTTTCATAGGGGTGCGCATCTTCACTGGTCTCGCGTTTCAATTCGATTATCTGGTCAACGATTCGATTCCATGGTGCATCACGATTGCCGACGAGCTTCCGCTTGGGCCGCCTAGGCGCCCCTTCCACCCTGCAATCTTCTGGGACACATCACAGTTCCCAAAAGATTGCCCGGCTATGCAGGGCAGCGCAGTGAGACATGCGCACCCGGCTGTGAAGCTGTCACAGCTGGATGCCCACAGTAGTATTGCCAGTGCCATGGACAGGAGGGGGAGAGAATGGAGGGTTTGGGTGGCCACGTCGCTGGATTGTGGGACAGATGAGTGTCTTTATTAAAAGTCAGAAGATACACATATGGCTGCTGGGAGGTCAGGAGGGATTACAATCCACAGCTGACAAATAGCCCTGTGAAGTTCCCTGTACTGTCTCTGTGCTGACCAGTGGCAGCTGGTGCTCAAAATTTTGGGGGGGGGGGGGGGGGGTTGCAAACTGAAAAATACTAAACCCCCCCCCCCCCCCCCCCCCCCCCCCGTCAAACGCAGCTACCTGTGCCTGTCAAACGCAGCCATCACTTCACTAACCCCCCCCCCCCCCCCCCCACAATGCACGGGCTGCCACAGTTCCTTTGCATTTCTGTTTGCACCTTCCAGCACACTAGGAGTTAACAGTGGAACGTGCAAAAGGAAGCCCAGGCACCTGTCAGCACAGAGCTTGAGGTGTAAGAGTACAAACACATTTGTACTCTACTTACTGTTACTTTATTTTAATAAATCCTGTGCAATGAATGATGTGCCTTGCTGTATGTGCTTTTTAAAAAAAAAAATATATCACTTCATACCGAATTTCACAGTAGTACAATACACCCCGCTCATGTGACTTGGCCTGGCCCGTCCCGCCTCTCTCCGCTCTCCTCTCACATCTGAGTCCTGACGGGCCGGATGTCACATGATCGGGATGTGTTGTACTACTGTGAAATTCGGTATGAAGTGTCATTTTTTTTTTAAAAGCACATACAGCAAGGCACATCGTTCATTGCAACACATGATTTATTAAAAGGAAGTCGTTTTAAAAATACGCTCGGAACGCTTTCCAGGAAGGGGCGGGGTAAGTTGGGACAACATCACCCCCCAATAGATTTTCCGGTCCTTATCCATCGATGCCGCATTGGGGACACCTGAATCGCGATGCAACAATTAATTTCAGCACCCCTAATGTTTCATACATTTTGCTGCATTTCCAGACCATTAATTTGAACACATCAGAATGCCAAGGTATGGGGGACAGTTCTGCCTGTAAAGCATTTTTGGTTTGGCCAATGATTTTTTTTCCTCCAGCACCTGTGTTAAGCAGCTAAGTTTGCATGCTGTGTTTCTAGTTGATAAAACCATGCACGGTGTATTCTGGCTACCCTGGCAATTAAACTTCTGCCCATTGATTCGAATAAAGAAGTCCGGAGATTTACTTGGTCATTACTATTCATAATTATCACATAGTTGACAAGGGCTATTGTGACAAGTAGTCCAGGAAGTGGCAGTGGTTTCAGAAGCCGGTGTCTATTTGCAATACATTCCAGTAGGCTGTTTGTTTCTTTAATGTTGCGCTGCTGTGCTGCATCATGTAACTTAAACTTGTTAAAGGGAAAATGTAAAAAATGTAGTCAAAGAATATACTTTCATTTTTATAATGTAAGCATTTTGACCCTTTCACTGCCAGGCCCTGTGCTCCATTTTTACACTTGCACACACTTTTTCCTTATTTATTTTTCACTTATAGATTTCAGAGTTTGTAAAATATATTTTCTGAAAGCGCATGACCAGTAGAATGAAAAGGTGCTACTGATTTTTAAGGTCCTGTGATATTTGCGCAAATGTTTATCAAAAATGTTTACAAAATTCCTACTAAATATAACACACACACACACACACACACACACACACACACACACACACACACACACACACACACACACACACACACACACACACACACACACACACACACACACACACACACACACACACACACTTTTTTCAGGTACTTGTATAGCGCTGTCAATTTACGCAGCGCTTTGGATATACATTGTACATTCACATCTGTCTCTACCCTCAAGGAGCTTACAACCTAAGGTCCCTAAGACGCATTCATACATACCGTATATACTCGAGTATAGGTCGACCCGAATATAAGCCGAGGTCCCTAATTTACCACAAAAAAAACTGGGAGCTACTGTAAGTGGAAAAGAGGGTCAGCAAATGCCCATCTGCAGCTGCATGTCTCCCTGTGTCCTGTACATAACCCCCCCCCCCCCCCGTGTCCTGTACATACAGCCTACCTGTTGCCGATCTGCATCCCCTGCTCCCTGTGCGATCTGCCACCTGTGTCCACCGATCGTTAGATGCCTCCCTGTTCTGTGTCCCCCATTGCTGATGATACCAATCAGCGTGTAAGGCAGCATACGGCGCCATTCTAAAATACAAAAGCCGCGCCTCCTCCTCGTCTGTGATAGGAGGAACACTGTTTTCCCAGCAGTCAGTGTTCCGCCTATCACGGACATCCTCGTCCATGAGATGAGGATGACAGGACGTCCGTGATAGGCGGAACACTGACTCACTGCTGGGAAAATTAGTGTTCCTCCTATCACGGACTGGGAGGAGGCGCGGCTTTTGAACACTGTCGTCTGTCTGCATGACACGCTGATCATGTAGGCAGACGGCGGTGACTCGAGTATAAGCCGAGAGGGGCACTTTCAGCCCTAAAAAAAGCTGAAAATCTCGGCTTATACTCGAGTATATACGGTACTAAGGCCAATTTTTTGGTAGACTGGATCCAATTAACCTAAAGGCATGTCTTTAGAGTGTGGGAGGAAACCCAAGCAGGCACAGGGAGAACATGCAAACTCCAGGCAGATGGTGTCGTGTTTGGGATTCGAACCAGCGACCATTTTTGGGATTCGTGCTAACCACTACACCACTGTGCTGATATCATGTTTTACCAATGGGCAGGGATTGGGCCGTCTGCCCCAGGAGCCACCCATTGGGGGGTTTTAGGTCGGTCGTCCTGGCCCTGGGACAGCGCTGCCTGCATAGTCTAAAGTTGAGAATAAAAAATTTACTTGCCAGCCCCTTCTCCTACACTGCTTCTCCTGTGTCAGTGTAAAACGAAGCTTGTAAATATTTCAATATCTCAGTTTTTTTCTGGTTGCTCAGAGCTATTGAGGTATATGGAAGCTTCATTTTACAATAGGAGTGACACAGGAGAAGCTGCGTGGAAGGGGCTGGCATTGATTGTTTTCTTAACTGTAGAGTATGCTGGCAGTGCTGTCCCAGGAAGACTGGGGTTCTCCTGGGAGTGCAGGGAGGGGGTTGTATACTGGATGGGGTGGGGTTGTATACTGGGGAAAGGGGGCTGTGTACAGTAAAGGGGTTGTGAAAAAACGTTTTTTTTTTCCCTTTAAACTACCCTCCTAAAATTGGGGTTTGTGTTATTCGCCGATAAATACGGTATTTTTAACTTGAATTGTGTGCCTTTTTGCGAAATGGTAAAAATTGAACAGAAGCAAAAGTACCTGTACGCCCTTATGCCTGTCCGTGCCATTCTGCCTACGTACATCGGCGTGCGCTGGTCAGGAAGCGGTTAAACAATACCTTTTCCTTTTCAATCTGCCGCTCTGTAATTCTCTGTGAAATGCAATGTTGCTATCTAGAGGCATTCTGTATACAGATAATGTACGGAATCCCCCCTTCGGCTTGCATGATTGGCTCACTGATTTTCCCAGAAGTCTGCACTAAGATACAAGTCAGATTTTGGGCATCCTCTGCAACAAAAATTTTATTTTTGGTAAGATGCTCAAGACAAATTGCCTCCTAAAGGGATGCAGGTCCTACCACTTTCCTCATTCAAACCCTGTAAAGCGCAGCATCTGATTATAAAACCAATTCCATACAGATTCACTTGGCACATGGACACAGACAGCTATTTCTTCAGAATAACAAAAGATAGGAATCTGCAACAAAGTTTGTTAAATTCCATGCAATGTATATCACTCAGAGGGGGAATGTTTTTTACACAAAAGTGTAGTTACCCTAAAATATTTTGTTAGCTCTGCCTGTTTAGAATATTGGTAAAGACAATCTAGCTGGAACACTGAGCACAGGTTGTTGGCCTTGGGTCATGTCCAAACAAGATGCATATATTTTGGGGCTTGGGAAGTAGGACTTTCCCACACTACTCTAATGCATGGATGTAAATATGACGGTTTATTTTGACCACTGCATGCATGGTTCAATAAATGTCTGATATGAATAAGCCCTTAGATCTGCATTTTACCAACCAATTATGGGCAGTGGGAGTCGATAATTCAAGAGATATTTACATGATTTGTTTGCATTAAAATATCTTGTGGTAATTATTTCAGAAGCAGGCAATTCATGAAGAAACATGCATTACTTTGAGATAACTTTTTTTATTTATTTTGTGGTATTTAGCACTTATTTTTTTTACACCGTATTTTATCACAGACTGGACTTTTGGGTACAGTGGGAAGTAAAACTTTTAGCAGATACCAGTGCTAAATGCTCAGGAATAATGGTTGCCAGGACGCCGGCACGCCGGCAGCATCCCACGTCCTAGCAAAGTGCTTTGCAAGTGGCACCCCCTTCCAAGTAGTAATAACTTAATAACTGCTACTAAATGTTTCAAGTCTTGTACATTAGTTGAATAGTGAGTGGCTAGATTACAAGATAGTTTAACAAATGCATTTTTTTTTCTTGTCTTTACTACAGGTAATTGCTGCATTTGCTGTGTTTTTACCTGTAATAAATTGACACTTCACATATTGCATACGATATATTGTCTAAAACGCATATCTTGTGCGGTAAATGTTAGTGAATTGGCTGCAGTGTCAAGTACATTATTTTTGTGTGTTTTTTTTTTTTTTTTTTTTTTTCTTTTCACAATCTTCCTTCCTCCTTTTTGTATCTGTAAATTCAAGCCTTCCTGGTTGACTGGAACCTATGACTACACAATAATGCACTTTTTTATTTTTCTATATTTTGTCTATATTATTTGTATGTATTGTAAGTAAACCATGCTTCAGTTTTCACTAATTTGTATGGTTTGATATGAGCTTTTCTCTCATAGTAACTGCTTTTTTGTGCTATAGTTGTGTTGCCTTATTAAAAACAAGTCTGTAAATTGCCAATTTTAACCCCTTCCGACCCGCGCTATAGCAGAATGATGGCTACAGCGGGGGCTTACTTTGCTGGGAGGGCGTCTATTGAGGTCCTCCCATGAGTGCGCTCTCTGATCACGGAGTCCGATCAGCCGATCACATTGCCCCTTTACCACATGATCAGCTGTGTTCAATGACAGCAGATCACGGATGTAAACACAAGCTGGTTATCAGCTTATCTTTCCTCGTGCTGAAAGTGTAAGGAGGGCCGAAAACCGTCTGGACACTGATAATCTGTGCCGATGTCCCTTTAAAACCAGATTATCAGTGCCCGCCAATGCCGCCTCATCAGTAAAGGAGAAAAATTACCTGTTTGCTAAATTTTATAACAAACTATAAAAATTATATATTACTTTTTGCTATAATATCTCCAAAAAAATGTAAAAAAAATAAATAAATCCTTACTCAGTTTAGGCCAATATGTATTCTACATATTTTTGGTAAAAAAAATCACAAGTGTATATTGATTGGTTTGCATAAAAGTTGTTACGTTTACATAATAAAGGATAGATTTATGGCATTTTTTCTATTGGTAATGGCAACGATCTGCAATTTTTATCGTGACTGCGGCAGACAGATTGGACACTTTTGACACTATTTTGTAAACATTGGCATTTGTACAGCGATCAGTGGTATAAAAATGCACTGACTACTGTGTATAAAAATGCACTGACTACTGTGTAAATGTCACTGGCAGGGAAGAGGTTAAACACTAGGGGGCAATCAAGGGGTTAAAGTGGAAGTAAACCCTCCTATCATTTTCAGCCAAGGAAGCTGCCATCTTGGCCTCTGTTTAATCTTCAACTGCCATGATGCTGCACAAGTGATCAGTTATGACACCAGCCATTGGATGGTTTGACAGTTTGGTCGAGAGCACAACCAAGGTGACAGTTAATATTTCCAGCATGCCGTGAACGTAACTGTTTTTTTAAACTATTAAATCTATGGGTTACCTTCCGCTTTAAGTGTTCCCTCAGTGTGTTGTATGATGTTCCCTCTCACTGCTTATGAAAGCAGTCTAGAGGCTAATTAGCCGCTAGGATTGCTTTTATATGAAAGTCGACTGCTGGCTGAAAAGGATGATGCCTAAACCTGCAGGCATCATTCTGCTATAACCACTCAAAGTCCAGCAACATACCAGTATGTACTCACTCTTTTTATTTATGCCCATGAGGAGGGATAGGCCCAGAAAGGTCTTGAATATGGAAACCGAAATGGGTTTCTAATCTCTGGCAAGGGTCAGCTGGCGATTGGCGGCAATGAATTGACCAGCATACAAATTGCTTTTCTTGCACCTCAACGACAGCCGAAGATGATCGGGGTCTGATACGCCTGACCTTGGCAGGGACCACTACTCCGTCGTCAAAGCTATCTGTCAGGGTGCTGCTGCTGTCTACAGGTTCGTATTCTGAGCCTTAATCTGACAGATGAGTGACTTCCTCTTCACTATCTGTCATGCTCAAACGTATAGGCCTCTTCACGAGTGGTACCTTTTTTGATTTGACATTTTGGTCGCTAAATTTACTGGTACACTAGTGAGACTCGCAGGTAAAAAAACTGTTAGCGTTTGCAGGGATCAGGCCTGACTCTGAAAATGCTGCAGTTATGTGTTTTTGTAAGTGACAGTGATCGATTGATACTGCACTTGGGTGGGCTGGGCCGAGGGGCTTAACACAGGTGCTAGCAGGTATCTGGGATGATCCCGCTAACACTGCATTTTTGGGAACCCTAAACTGCTCGGGACGCTAGTCTAGATCTGATCAGATATCGATCCGTTCAGACACTATACTACTAAGGGAGGTGTATCATGCAAGGGTGTTAGCAGTACTGGCACTTATCTGATGCTGCCTGGGGCGACGCAGACCCTATCTGATACTAAAACCTAACTTTGATCACCCGCCAGGTGATCAGGGGGTTAAACCTTTTATTGGGTAAAATATGGCGGGTGCCCTGACGCTATAAAAAATAAACTAGCTAAACTGCGTCACCAGTGACACTTAGTCAGGTCCATAAATATTGGGACATCGACACAATTCTAATCTTTTTGGCTCTTTACACCACCACAATGGATTTGAAATGAAACGAACAAGATGTGCTTTAACTGCAGACTTTCAGTTTTAATTTGAGGGTATTACATCCAAATCGGGTGAACATTGTAGGAATTACAACAGTTTGTATAGGTGCTTTCCACTTTTGTCTTCCGATAGGGGACAGTCTCTGGCAGTATACCCGTCGCTGATTCAGAAGTTAACGCGGAGCTCCACCCAAAAGGGGAAGACCCACTTGTTTGCATCTTCCCCTCACCCCCACCCCCCTGCTGCCACATTTGGCACCTTTTGGGGGGGGGGGGAAATACCTTTCAAAACAAGCTCCTGCTGTCAGTCAAATCTTGTGGGGGAGCAGGGGCAAACTGCACTGTGTGTCTATGGGAAATATAAATTTCCATGAGCACCAGTTTTTAATTCCCCTTAATCAGAATGGGAAAGCCAGCCTTTAACAACCTTCTTACTGCAGAGGAACACTAAAAAAAGAGAACTCCCGGAACCCCCACTATAAAAATATCTACAGCTTTCTGTATGTTATCAATGTCTGTAATCCTATTAATGTGAGAATAAATAAAAGAACAAAGAATATGGAATACCTTGAGTCTTTGGCACTTTTGGTAAATTTATTTTTAAAACTAAAATGCCCTAAATTTAAAATGCAGTTCACTTAAATAAAATCACAAAATATTGTAATATGCTTGGCTCAGAGTCTTGGGGCTCATGTACACTGCTGCTGGTAAACGGACGTTTAGGAGCAGTTAGGTGTTTTTTTTTTTAGCTGCCCCTGAACTCTCCTCTGTACACAGGGTCGTTTCTAGGCAGTTGAGTTTAGAAGCATTTTTCAGAAAGCAAAAAAATGCATTCAGGCCGGATATTCAGAGGCATTTAAAAATGCCAAATGCCTGTAACATTTTTGATTATTTTCAATGTAAAAAACGCTTCTAAACGCAAAGGTGGCATGTAAATGTTGCACAATGGATGTTTTTAAACGTCTGCTATCTGTCAAGTTAAATCGTTGAGGTTTTAAAACCTCCCCATGTACATGAAGCCTTAGCATATATAAGGGTTTGTAAACCCTTGTGTTTTTTCACCTTAATGCATCCTATGCATTAAGGTGAAATAACACCTGCTAGTCACCAGCCCCCCGTTTTACTTACCTGAGCCCCTTCATCTCTTCGAGCATGTGCTGTCACCCTCTCTGCGGGGTCCCGGCTCTTGATTGGATAGATTGATAGCAGCGCAACCAATTGGCTCACCCTGCTGTCAATCAAATCCAATGCAAATCCAGCCTTGTGTCTGGACGCAAATGCTGGAATCGGGAGCGTGCCTGCAAGGAAACCCCCTTGGGAGAGCGTTTCTCCTAGGGGGTTATCTGATGCGGAGAGGAGCAGTGAGAGCCGCTGGGGGACTCCAGAAGAGGATGTTCGGAGGCCACTCTGTGCACAACGAGCTGCACAGTGGAGGTAAGTATGACATGTTTTTTTTTTTTTTTAAACAAGCGATCCTTTACCATCACTTTTAAGCAAGTTCTTTACTAGAAATTGACCACTGAGGGGCACTGTTCCTCCATCAGACTTTAAACTTGTTCATAGTTAATGTGTTTAAATATAATTATTGAGGTTACGTTTATATATAATATAA
This sequence comes from Lithobates sylvaticus, assembly GCA_028564925.1. NCBI lineage: Eukaryota > Metazoa > Chordata > Amphibia > Anura > Ranidae > Lithobates > Lithobates sylvaticus. The sequence continues at coordinate 406,862,222 of CM053027.1, forward strand.
AATAATATATATTTTTTTATTCATTCTGCTAAATACTACAAATGTGAATGGTTTCTGACAAAAAGTAAAGTCACACGTGATGGGAGTTAGATTGTTTGGATTGTAGACATTTCAGCTGCCTTGGTTTCTCTAACTTGCATGTGACTGCAGAAAACAGTTTTATTGTGCAGCAGCTTGTCTTTGCTATTCTTCTTTTGTTTAACTAGTTATACGTAGACGTTTGGTTTGTCATTTTGTAATTTTATTTTTATTTTATTTTTTTCCAGGCTGGCTTAATTGAAGCAAACGGAGAGCTAAAAGTATTTGTTGATCAGAATCTCAGCCCAGCAAAAGGTAAATTACAATTTTTTGGGGGGATTTCTTGCTGTAAGCTTTACTTGTACAACCAGATTGTTCTTCTGCGAGCTTCAAAGTATTGACACTGACTTTCCTCAGCGAAAATGGTAAACCTGATGGGCAATATGGATAATAAAATGTTGTTTTGTTTGGTCTTTTACTGGGACCGATAGGTTACACAAAGCAGCTGTTTATGTGCAAATATAATGTGCAGAGATTTCCATTCAGCTGACAAAACTGTATGTTGGAGTGTAAAGCGGACCTTCAGTCATTTTTATTTTTTATTTTTTTTATTTTCTATCTATTAAATATTCTGACATTGTTTTAACTTTGGATAGTAAAACATTTTTTTTTCTGCCGGTAAATACCTTATATAGCCCACTTCTTTTTCCTTGTCTGCTAAAAAGCCTAGGCTTATGACATCATGCACATCTCTCTCTCTCTCTCTCTCTCTCTCTCTCACTCTCTCTCTCTCTCTCTGTCTCTCTCTCTCTCTCGTGAGTTTGCCAGGAAGGGGGAGTGGCTGAGTCATAAGAGGGCAAATGAGAGCTGCAGAGCTGGAAGTGTGCCTCTGTGTAAATCCAGGAAGTTGCTCCAACACGGATACACCGCTCTGAACAGCGAAGCCAAGCCGCACATGAGGTGATTAGTGGCACACCCAATCCAGGTGCTCTGGCTGAGGGTGTCCTTCCTGCATCCAAAACAAAATCACTGGTTTAAAAGCATAGAAAAGCCATAAGTTCTGGAAATTAAGTCTTGAATCTTTATTTTAATATGACCATGTTCAAACGCGTTACCCTTTTATCTTTTTTATTTTACAAGGCTCTGCCGTAATGCGTTAGACATTCACCTTTTTTACATGGTCGTATTGAATAAAAGTTTTAAGACTTAATTTCCAGAAGTGCCGGCTCTTCTATGCTTTTTAAACTAGAAATTCAGGAAGTGAACAGACAGCATCTTCAGCTGCCCACAGTTAAAATGGTTGAACACACTCAGTGGACGGAGATTTCTGCAGCATATTTGGCAAGTACAGAGTCACAGTATATATAAAATATGCAAAGTGGTTGGAGGGAAACTTAGAATGGCAAAGATGGTTTTAATTACAAATTATATGAGCAGACTGCAGTTCCGCTTTAACCACTTCCTGCCCGCCTATAGCAGAATGATGGCCAGGCGGTGGTTCAGTTATCCTGACTGGGCATCATATGACGTCCAGCAGGACAACGAGCCGGCGTGTGCCCATAGGTGGCGATCGGTTGTGCTGTATGTCAGTCTGACACACTGCAACTCCTATCTATGTAAAGGGCCTCTGACAGAGGCTCTTTACCACGTGATCAGCTGTGTCCAATCACTGCCAGTCAGTGTAAACAGTAAAAGCCATGTTTCGAGTTTTCCTCTATCGCGTCTGACAGACATGACTAGAGGAGAGCCCACCCAGGACCACCAGGGATGCCAATCAGCGCCTGCCGGTGCCTCCTTATCAGTGATGCCTATCAATGCCCATCGATGCCACCTCATCAGTGCCCATTAGTGTAGCCTTATCAGTGCCCATCAGTGAAGGAGAAAGCTTAATTATTTACAAAATTTTATAAAGGGAACAAACTTTTTTAAATCTTTTTCAAAATTTTCTGTCTTTTTTTTTTTTTTTTTTTTTTATTTGCTTAGCAAAAAATAAAAACCCCAGAGGTGATCCAATACCACCAAAAGAAAGCTCAATTTGTGGGAACAAAATTATAAAAATTTGTTTTGGGTTCAGTGTTGCATGACCGCGCAATTGTCATTCAAAGTGCGACAGCGCTGAAAGCTGAAAATTGGCTTAGACAAGAAGGGGGGAGGAGGAAGTAGTGCCTGGTATTGAAGTGGTTAAGTAAAAGGGTTTTGGCCTCACTGTTAGTTTTTCCATAATGTGCCAGAATGCACAGCATGTTTACACATCATGGCACACTTAAATTAACTCTGGGCACAATGTTTCTCTTAAATATATTCCTTAATGGCCACAAAAGGATATTATTCTGTATTTGGGTTCACCAAACGCTTTTTTAGAAATGGAGTTACTATAAAAAAAAAAAGTAGCAATGGCTTCATTGTGCTGTACTAAGCCTCTGCATAGAGAAGAGTTGTGGCAGAGAACCATTAGGTCCACCTACCACAAGCTCCTGCACAAAGGCAAAGTATTACACTGGATTACTGCATAGATCTGGAAGAAATACACAAAGCACAAATTAATACATGGACATCACCTGTGACACTACAAACTGCAGGCACAAGCTGTGAGCCCCTTAGTATAAGATGAGGCAAACAAATGACACATGGATCATAACTACACTAATGCCTAGTTAATACAACAAAAACATTTGAAAGTGTACAATGGCTTTAATGCAAATATTTGTCACATGGGTGGAAAAAAAACAGCCCTACGTTTATCACGACTTCAAATCCTTGAAATTAAGTGTTCCAGATTTGGGGCCAATGATTAGAATCACTGCAGGTAATATGCAGATGGAACCAGTCTTATTTAAAGTGTTTTTAAAGGTAAAAATAAACCTTTCACTGTCTCTTTAAATTTGTTCTCTCCTTTCTGTATTGTATATCTGGTTGCCGATGCTCTAATTTATCTGGTTAATCCTGCCTGCTGCGCTCCTCTTATAAGTAAACTGCCCACAGTAGCATGGCAGCCGATCCATGTTACCAGTGTCAGTTTACGTCATCCTGCTAAAGATACAAGCAGGCTGTGCAAGAGCACAGCCTGCCTGTATCTAATGTAGTCTGTGCTAAGCCGCCCATCCCTGCTCTCAGATGAGAGGAGGAAGTGACATGTGTCACCAGGTCTTGTTTGTTCCCTTGCCATGGATACGCAGAAGCTTGATGGCTGTCGCTTCCAGTACTGACGTAACTGCCCTGACGATGGACGCGCCCACAGCAGGTTCATGGATAGCTGTGGGACAGAGTGATCACTTAATCTATAAGTAGTTTAGATTAAAAACAAAACAAAAAAAACACTATTTTGCCAAGAGCTGGTCTGGCCTAGCATAATCTTTTTTTTAAAGAGCTAAAAGCAGTCTTGAGGTAACTTTTTTTTGCAACTTTTTTTTTTGACCTGTAGATACTGCATTGAGATTGTTACCTTGGCCTTAGGACTAGTTATTGGAATCTTAATGCTGCCTGCATTCACACACACATCAGTCCTAAGATCAGAGGACACTAGAACCCACTCCCCCAGTGCTTTTTAATTAACAGAGGCTCTGGAGCTCCTCGTCACCATCTCCCCTGTACTCCGCCTCCATTACTATCTGATAGACAGCGGCTTCAGGGAGTCGCCCCTCAGATCCGCCTTTGCATTGGCTGCCTTATCTCAGGGTTTGGACAGCAAAACAGGAAAAGTTTATTCCCAAAGATAGTGTACAGTTTACAGTACAGAAATGTTTACAGTTCTAACCTAGAGGCGCCTGTGTTTCTCTTCTCATTTGCTCACCATCAGACTCTATTGCAACAATTTGAACTCCATAATAGCCTTCTTCCTCTGGCAGTCACACCTGGCCAGGTTCAGTAGGAAGATTTTACGTAGGCCCTGGACACAGGCAGGCCTAGCGTGCCCAGACTTTCACATATACTATCTAGCGGCCATGCCCACACTTGGTTGGTCGTGGATGACACTAATGGGTCGGTTATCCTAGAGGCAGCACATATGGGATCCTTTATGAAAGCAGTTATTACAGCATGGCATTTTGTAGTGATCAAACGCAATATTGCAAGAGGCTGTTGGTCTCCTAACATAGTTACATAGGTTGAAAAAAGACACAAGTCCATCTAGTTCAACCATAAAAACAAATAAATCAAAATTATCAAACAATCCCATCTACCCAATCGTATACCCACAGTTGATCCCGAGGAAGGCGAAAAAACCCCAGCGACGCATGATCCAATTTGCTACAGCAGGGGAAAAAAATCCTTCCTAACCCCCCAAGAGGCAATTGGATTTTCCCTGGATCAACTTTACCTATAAATGTTAGTACCCAGTTATATTGTGTGCGTTTTAGGAAAGAATCCAGGCCTTTCTTAAAGCAATCTACTGAGCTGGTCAGTACCACCTCTGGAGGGAGTCTTCAACATTTTCACAGCTCTTACTGTGAAGAAACCCTTTCCATATTTGGAGATGAAATATCTTTTCCTCTGTAAAGAGTGCCCCCTTGTCCTCCTGTGTCGACCGTAAAGTGAATAACTCAAAACCAAGTTCACTATATGGACCCCTTATATAATTGTAGGGGTGCGCATCTTCACTTGCCTTTACGATTCGATTCGATTACGATTATCCGGTCCACGATTCGATTCATCACGATGCATCACGATTACTGAGCATGGTTTTCATCCAAAAAATTCAAGCAGTCAGAAGAACTCCATTTTCTAAATTTTTATCTGTTCTTAAAAAAAAAGACAACACTACCTGCATGTAGCAAAGTGTAAACACAGCAGACCACTTAAAGATGAGCTCCAGACTGCCCCCAAATGACTAGAGAAGATGGTAAGAGACTGCAGACGTGATACAGGGGATGGTCAGAGACTGCAGACGTGATACAGGGGATGGTCAGAGACTGCAGGCGTGATACAGGGGATGGTCAGAGACTGCAGGCGTGATACAGGGGATGGTCAGAGACTGCAGGCGTGATACAGGGGATGGTCAGAGACTGCAGGCGTGATACAGGGGATGGTCAGAGACTGCAGGCGTGATACAGGGGATGGTCAGAGACTGCAAACCTGCTGGACGTGGTAAGGGAGGTGCCAGACTGTCCTATCCAAGCTGACCAATACCCCGCTCCCCTCACCACATAATACTGTTTAATTACCATAGCGCTACCCTGCCTAGTGTCACCACGGACCAATTCCCATCTCTATCGACCAGCATTCACACAGTCCTCTGCTCTCCCCCATCTCTACACAGTAAACAAACGCGCAGATAGGGCAATAAAAAACTAAAAATGGTGTGCAGTGCTTTGTGGTGATGTACAAAAGAGTCATTAAGTAGTGAATAAATATAGTCCTGAAATATATAAATCTGTGATCTGATTGAAAGAAATCTTTTGTGTATTCAAAGTAATTCCAGTGCTGAGTGTGCTCTGCTGTGTTGAAATCATTCCTGATTTCTGGTGAATGATTTTGAACACAGCAGAGCTCACTCAACACTAGGGGTGCAACGGATCGTCGCCGATCCGTGATCCGAACGGGTCACCCCGTTCGGATCGGCACACCCCGCGGAGCGCTCCGCGGCCTCGGCCTTAGGAAAGGCCGCGGCTTCGGCCTAGCTCCGGAGCGGCGGCGGCCATCTTGGTACACCAGGCGGCCTTAAGAAAAGGCCGCGGCTTCGGCCTAGCTCCGGAGCGGCGGCCATCTTGGTACACCCGGCCACTGTTTACAATGTGATCGCTCCGTCAAATGACGGAGCGATCACTTGTAAACATACCCTGCATTACCCAGCCAATATCCTGCATATACTCCGCATTACTCTGCGATACTCTGCATTACCCATCCGATGCTCTGCGATACCCAGCCGATGCTCTGCGATACCCAGCCAATACTCTGCGATACCCAGCCAATATTACAGTGGGGGAGATGACGTGGATATTACAGTGGGGGAGCTGGCGTGGATATTACAGTGGGGGAGCTGGCGTGGATATTACAGTGGGGGAGCTGGCGTGGATATTACAGTGGGGACTATATGGTGGTGGAATTTTCACAGGTTTTTGCAAATTCAATTATTATTTGCTGATCCGAAAAATGATCCGATCCGTGACTCCTGATCCCAGGATCGATCCGATCCGTGAGTTTTTTGATCCGTTGCACCCCTACTCAACACTGGAATTACTTTGAATACACAAAAGATTTCTTTCAATCAGATCACAGATTTATATATTTCAGGACTATATTTAATGAGACTCTTTTGTACATCACCACAAAGCACTGCACACCATTTTTAGTTTTTTTATTGCCCTGTCTGCATGCTTACTGTGTAGAGATGGGGGGAGAGCAGAGGACTGTGTGGATGCTGGTCGATGGAGATGGGAATTGGCATGTGGTGACACTAGGCAGGGGAGCGCTATCTTAATTAAACAGTATTATGTGCTGAGGGGGGCGGGGTATTGGTCAGCTTGGCTTGGATAGCAGTCTGGCATATCCCTTACCACATCCACCCCACTCGGTGTCCTCCCCGCGGCCCCCCTCACCTGGCTCTGCATCCGTCACACATGGCTGTACATGCCGCGGCTCTACTCTCCTCCGTGCTCCACAAGCCGGCCGCCGCTGCCACTCTTGGCAGCAGCAGTTCCAAACACCGGCGCTCCATGTCCCCGCCAACGTGCAGACAGTGCGACGCAGGGGGTGATGTCAGTGGGAGTCAGGAAGCTGGAAAAGCCGGCGCGGCTTACTCCCACGGCTCTTCGGCGGCTTTCGGCTCTGTTCGGTTGCAGAGGCGGGGCATAACGGGGAGCGAGGATGACGTCATCTAAACATCGATTATGTCAGTCATAGCATCGATGCCGCATCGTGTATGGTTGATTGGCGATGCATCGATGCTATGATTAATTTCAACAGCCCTATATAATTGTACATGTTGATCATATCCTAATCTCCTTCTCAAGAGAATAAATTCAGTTCCTCGTCCATGCCTCTTATCGGTTTGGTTGCCATTCTCTGCACTTTCTCCAGTTCCCCGATTATCCTTTTTGAGAACTGGTGCCCAAAACTGAACTTGCATATTCCACATGAGGACTTACTAATTTGTACAGGGGCAAAATATTGCTCGCTGGAGTCCATACTTCTCAATACAAGAAAGGACTTTACTTGCTTTGGAAACCACAGCTTAGCTTTGCATGTTATTATTGAGCTTATGATCTACCAAAACCCCCAGATCCTTCTCCACTACAGATTACCCTAGTTGTACTCCCCCTAGTATATGTTGCATGTATATTCTTAGCCCCCAAGTGCATAACTTTACATTTTATCCACATCAAACTTCATGTGCCACATAGCCGCCCAATTAGACAGTGCATTGAGTTCGACATCCTGTAAGGACGTTAATCCACTGCATAGCTTGGTGTCATCTGCAAAGACTGAAATGGTACTTATAATTCCAGACCAATATCACTTATAAAGATCTTAAAGCGGGATTCCACCCTAAAGAGGAACTTCCGCTTTTCGGAACCCTCCCCCCCTCCGGTGTCACATTTGGCACCTTTCAGGGGGGAGGGGGGTGCAGATATCTGTCTAAGACTGGTATCTGCACCCACTTCCGGGCGTAAACTTTACGCCACTTCCTGTCCTGGCGCGCTGTCTGCCAGGACACAGGTGTCCCGGCAGACAGCGCTGTTGATTCTCTTTGCGCTGCGCAACTCGCGCATGCGCAGTAGGGAACCGAGAAGTGAAGCCACTTCCTGATTCCCTCACTGAGAATGGCGCCGGCAGCAGCAGAGAGCCGATCGATTGATCGGCCTCTGCTGCCCACATCGCTGGAACCTGTGACAGGTAAGTGTCCCTTTATTAAAAGTCAGCAGCTGCAGTATTTTGTAGCTGCTGGCTTTTAATTATTTTTTTTTTTTTTTTTTTCCAGGTACCGTCCCGCTTTAAGTAAGGGTCCCAACACTAAACCTTGGGGTACACCACTGATAACCTTAGACCATTCAGAGTAAGAATCATTAGCCACTACTCTCTGAATTCTGTCTTTTAGACAGTTTTCTATCCATTTAGAAACTGATATTTCCAAGCCTATAGACTTTACCTTACACATGAGCCGTGTGTGGGGAATTGTGTTAAATGCTTTTACAAAATCCAAGTATACGTCCACAGCCACCCCTCTGTCCAAGGTTTTACTTACCGCTTCATTAAAATAAATCAGATTTATTTAAAACACCACTTTGGTGTAATCCAAGGTTATGGGAATTTCACTCACTGCAGATTGAAAAACGATTTCCAATTGCTGAACTTTCTCTTTCAGGTTCCTGCAACTCCGTCATGTCAGTTCACAATTTAAATCCATTCAGCTTCGGCTGGAGCAGGATGACCTGGAGGCCATATTGGGAGACGCTGATCTCCTAAAACCATTATCCTAAATGTACCGAGCAGTGCTGCCATCCATCCAAGTTTGGCCTGGTCGGTCTGCGTGGTTTGTGGCGGACAGAGGTGCAGGAGCTGGACAACGAAGACTGGGAGGATATGTGGGACTACCCAGTTCAGTCATTGGTTGCAGCTAGAGACAAACAAATGTAATTCAAAATATTTCATAGGATTTATTATACGCCTGAATCGCATATACCCAGCCTCCTCAGCTAGCTGCTGGAGATGCTCTGCTACTCTGCAGGATTCACACATTAATTTTTTTAGGAATACACACAGATTCAAGATTATTGGCGAGAGGTGACTCAATTCATCTACAGGTTAACCACTATTCCTAACCTCCTGACGGTTAGTGTTTTGTCTCCTTGGGCAAGTAGAGCTGCTGGCATTCGCTAAAACAAAACGCACTTTAATAAGTATCTTCCTATTTTATGCAAGAAAGGCCATAGTTCTCAAATGGAAGTCAGCTGGTCCCCCTACCTTGTCATTATGGAAGCAGTCGGTCAATGCTGTGATACATCTTTATAACGCAACACTTATCCCGCGGCTGCCCCAAGATATATGAAAAAGTTTGGCATTTGTGAACAGACTCGGATTCTATGGTAGACGATCAAACCTTAGTAGACTAATCTAGTTAAACTTCCTGCAGATATACTTGGCTTTACATGGAGCTGGGATATGCGAGTGGTTGGGTAGGCCCCTACAGATCGTGTACCAATATTTTTAACCTCATTACTCTTTTATAGTGCCCAGTTCTGATAGCTAGAAGGGGAAGAAGGTCCTCCAAAAAGCATTATTGCATATCATTATTATCCTGTCAACTGTAGCTGTGTGTGTGTGTGTGTGTGTGTGTGTGTGTTTAGAGTTTAGTGATACTTGGTTAGTTGGTAAGTTTAAAGCAGAACTCTGCCCAACATTATTTTTTTTTTTTTCCCCATGTCCTTGTTGCTGATCTCCTACGTTCACCAACTTTGTCATCCATGTTCTGAGCGCTGTAGTTCCTCTGTAATAGGCGGCTGAACTTGCTGAAAAAACATTCTTGCCTGCTGACTTCCTGTTTGTAAGACCGTTGGCTTCTATCCCTCTCCTCAGTCAGCGGTCTTACACGCCCCCCTTGTAGTCCTCAGCAGGAGGAAGCAGACCTGTTTTGGGTGGAGGGGGTCTCACAGCCCCTGGTCTGTGCTGCCCATGGTGGTGGTATCCTCTCTCCTTTCTCCTCCCTCCTTCTCCTCTGCTCCTGCCAGGCACCGCCCCTGCCTGCTATCTCCGTGCAGAGTGGGGATTATCATCAGTAATTGTGTGTGTGTATATATACACAGCGGGGATCTCCCGCGGTGTCAGGTATTGTTATATGAGAACACCGAGTGCTGATCCCCCCCCCCCCTTATATATAGGAACAGCACGCTGTCAATCATAACGGCAGCGGGGGTCAGCGCTCTGCATTCTCGTATAAAGATACCAGACACCGCAGGAGATCCCTGCTGTGTATATGCAAGTACTGCATTGGCGTTTAACACTCCCTTTTTTTCCCCTTTAAAATCAGGGGAAAATCGCGGGTGCGTGTTATACGCTGATCCCCGCCGATCTTTGCTGTCTGTGGAGCGCCGCCAACATTGACCCAACATTGAGCCAAATGTACTGTGTACTCCGCACCGCTCGCAGTCACGCCCAGTCCTGCCTCCTAGCCTTTACGTCCCACCATTGGACCGGTGTTGTGTCCATCATAGGAGCTGGGCCAAGGGGCGGGACGGGGGTGTTACTGCGAGCGGAGCTGAGTACACTCGGCTCTGTCTATGTCCGCGGCGAGAGGAGCTGAAGATCTCTGTGGCAGGGGAGCTAAATTTAAAACCAAAACATGCTGCAATTTTGGGGGCGACTGCAGGTGGACAGTGTGCAAGGCTGCATTGATGGGCATTTAAAATGTAAGTTTTTTTTTTTTTTTCCTTTAAACTTCCCTCCTAAACTTGGGGTGCGTGTTATACGCCGGCGCGTGTTATACACCGGTAAATACGTTAATTACTGATGATCTCCACTCTGCACTGGTGGTCCCCGACAAGCTGCACTGGTTTACATTTATATAATATAAATGCATTTTAATTAAAATGTATTAAATTAATATTAATCAGTCATCTATTAAACGGTAGAAAATGTCACCAATGTAATAACTGTTTAGTGTTTTATGTGGGGGGTGTACTAATCTGGATTTTCCAAAAAATCCTCTAAGTTTGGCTTTAAGTTATGAGTTTTATCTTGTTAGTCATATGGCTATGTGCACCAGTTAGCCGGGGTATGCCCCAATGGCTCTGTTTTGGATCTATAACTCAAACTTTATCAATAAAAATAATAAAAAAAAGGTATCAGTTGAGACTGAAGCAGCTGACATTAATTTGCACTGACCAGAGGCAGGATTGCTTTCTAATTACTGATTTCAGCTGGTGTCTTGGCGTTCCATGCCTTTTTTTTGCGCCTCCCTTTCTTAATGTGTTCAATAACTTTTCCATGTGTCATTCTATTTTATTACACGCAACTTAATTTCTGAACTTATTTGTTTTGGTTTCATTTCATGACAATAGCACACATTTAGAAATGTATTTACCTAGAAAAATGGTGCCCTGTTCAATACTCATTTTACCCGCTGCATCTCCTGCCTGTCATTTGGACAACTAGAACTTTTGTATTATAGAAGCAACTGCCATTTATACCACAACAGTGAACTTGTCTTATTTGTTTTTGTCTGATCTTTTAAATATGCTATTTAAAGGGACTTCTCTTTAAAGCGGGATTCCACCCTAAAGTGGAACTCCCGCTTCTCGGAACCCTCCCCCCCCTCCGGTGTCACATTTGGCACCTTTCAGGGGGAAGGGGGGTGCAGATACCTGTCTAAGACAGGTATCTGCACCCACTTCCGGCATAAACTCCCACGGGAGTTTGCGCAAGTTCCTGTCCCGGCGTGCTGTCTGCCGGGACACATGTGTCCCGGCAGACAGCGCTGAAGATTCTCATTGCGCCGCGCGACTCGCGCATGCGCAGTAGGGAATCGGTAAGTGAAGCCACTTCCTGATTCCCTCACCGAGAATGGCGCCGGCTACAGCAGAGAGCCTACAGATCGGCCTCTGCTGCCGACACCGCTGGACCCTGGGACAGGTAAGTGTCCATTTTTTAAAAGTCAGCAGCTGCAGTATTTGTAGCTGCTGGCTTTTAAAAACATTTTTTTCAGTACAGTCCCGCTTTAAGTGCATACAATCCTGCCAGAGTTGATAACTTGTGCACCCCAATCTGTTGTCTGTTGCATTTGTTTCCTCTCTGTGAACTGCAAAGTGTCTTCCCTCAGTTATGGTGAAGTTTCAAGGAGATCTTCTGTAGCCCTACTGCACTAGGGTGACAATGCTGCTTCTCTGTAGATATAGTACAGTGACCTACCTTTAGGACAGGAAGTGTGTAACTGGGAGGATCACAAGTTAAACATCAGGAAAGGGCTGAGGAGCTCTGTAAAAAAAAAAAAAAAAAAAAAAGACAACCACCAAATCTTTCGACTGGTGAGCTGCAATGTATTAAATTTTGTATGTATGTATACTGTGTTACATTCAATGTGCGTTTATTGAAGGCCTTTCTCATCCAGTGAGCTGCACAAGAAGCCTTAAACCCTTGGGTTAATACTGTTCCTTACAGCAGTGGTCCGCAACCTTTTTGGCACCAGTGACCGGTTTCATGACATCCAATCTTCCCAGGAACCCGGGATTGGGAGAGGTTGGTTGTGGTGGATGGGTCAGGGGATGGGATTTTCAGTCTGTCCTCAGCCCCCCCCCCCCCTTTGCACTACAGTCCCCCTTCTTTATCAGTGTCCACAGTCCCCCCCTCTTTACAGGGGAACTGTGGACACTGATAAAGGGGGCACTATGATATTAAGGGGGGCTGCACTGTAATGATTACAGTGCCCCTAGTAGTCGCAACCTCCTCCATCACAGTGCCCCTCTGCCCCCTCCCATTTCCTCTCTCACATCACACTTCCTCTTTCCAATCTCTGTCTCCCCTGCGTGGGACTCCTACCTTTTGGCAGAGGCTGTTATCAGTTCGTGTCCTCTCCCAACTCCCTGGCGGACCATGTCATCCTATCAGCAGGGCAGGAAGAGCACTCTATTCCCATCTGCAGTTCTTCTGCTGTGTGGGCCAGTCAACAGGCCGTGAATCGGGGGGGTTGGGGACCCCTGCCCTAGAGCTTCATTGACCACCACCAAACAAAAACCTGTATGTTGGCCCAGGATATTACCCCTCCTACCTCCCAGCATGCTTCAGTTTTTCTAGTGATCTAGGAGGCTAGACTTCTTTTATTCACCTCTGCTGTTGTAAATACTAACCTGTTTAAATACCAGTTTGCTTCACTTAACCACTTGCCGCCCACCCACCGTCAAATGACGGCTGGGCGGTGCGTCTCTTGTTCTGGGTGGCTGTCATATGGCGGCCTCCCAGAACGCCAGCTCTCGCGTGGCCCCGGGGGAGTGTGGTGATCGTGGCCGCTCCATGTTGCTAGCCGGTCACATGTAAACACGGAGATGCCAGTAATCGTTGCTCCTCGCCTCACACTGACAAAGTGTGAGGAGAGCTGATCAGCGACATCTCCTCACAGGGGACAGCTAGGTATGTAATCAGGGCACTGATCATCAGTGCCCTGATTACAATCTGTGATGGCAGTCAGTGCTGGCTATCAGTAATGCCCATCTGTGCTCATAAGTGCAGCATATTCGTGCCACCTAATCAGTCCCCGTAAGTGCTGCTTTATTGGTGCCCATAAGTACCACAACATCTGTGCCCATCAGTGAAGGAGAAAAATGACTTAGTTTCTGGCAGTAGATTTTGAAAATAAGACTTTTTATTTATTTAAAAAAAAAAAAAACGGGAGTGAATAAATACCATCAAAAGAAATCTCTATTTGTGTTAAGAAAATAACCATTTCCGATGGTTAGTGTAGCATGACTGCGTAATTGTCATTCAAAGTGTGACAGCACTGAAAGCTGAAAATGGCCTGGGCAGGAAGGGAGTGTAAGTGGCCAGTAATGAGGTGGTTGTTACCCCCAAAAAACTCCTGTTCCTCCTTTAAAGCATGATCAGTAGCATAGTGCTGTTTTATTGTTATTTTGTCTGTCCCCCCCCCCCCCCTCTAAAATAACTGATCCTGCTAGTTCCTGTGTCCCCCCCCCCCCTTCTGTGGGCTGAGCACAGTTATCATGGCTGCTGAGCCCTGACCAATGTGGTCAGTTTACATGCCTCCGTCATCCTGCAGTGTTCGGAGTCTCCCGCTCCCCTCCCTCCTTGCCTGTTGGCTCCAGTCTGTGTGCAGTGCGATCCCTAAGCCCCAATGATTTGTATCTTCGGTTTTAGCAAGATATTCACTGCAGTATGTTAGTTTTTTTTTTTTTTTTTTTGTTAAATGATGATGCTAAATCAGAGGTGTCCAAACTTTTTTCAAATAGGGTCAGTGCCCATCTGCAGCACCACCATTCCGACATTGTCAGGAATGCAGCCCCCCATCATTGTCAGGAATGCAGCCCCCCATCATTGTCAGGAATGCAGCCCCCCATCATTGTCAGGAATGCAGCCCCCCATCATTGTCAGGAATGTCAGGAATGGAGCCCCCCATCATTGTCAGTAATGCAGCCCACCATCATTGTCAGGAATGCAGCCCCCCCCCCATCATTGTCAGGAATGCAGCCCCCCATCATTGTCAGGAATGCAGCCCCCCCATCATTGTCAGGAATACACAGCCCCCATCATTGTCAGGAATGCAGCCCCCCATCATTGCCAGAAATGTCAGCAATACAGCCCTCATCATTGTCAGAAATGTCAGGAATGCAGCCCCCTCATCATTGTCAGGAATACACAGCCCCCATCATTGTCAGGAATGCAGCCCCCCATCATTGTCAGGAATGCAGCCCCCTCATCATTGTCAGGAATACACAGCCCCCATCATTGTCAGGAATGCAGACTCACCATTGTGCAATGCAGCCTGAATTATGCCCCTCCATCAGCCCCCCATCATTGTCAGGGATGGGGCGGGACGAGCGCCAAAAGATAACATACAGGAGAAACTCCTGTTTTCTCTGCGGCCTCTTTAATACAAGGTCCCGCCTCCATTGATGGACAGAACAGCCGTCCAATGCAGCCCCCCATCATTGTCAGGAATGCAGCCCCCCATCATTGTCAGGAATGCAGCCCCCCATCATTGTCAGGAATGCAGCCCCCCATCATTGTCAGGAATGCAGCCCCCATCATTGTCAGGAATGTCAGGAATGCAGCCCCCCATCATTGTCAGGAATGCAGCCCCCCCATCATTGTCAGGAATGCAGCCCCCCATCATTGTCAGGAATGCAGCCCCCATCATTGTCAGGAATGCAGCCCCCCATCATTGTCAGGAATGCAGCCCCACATCATTGTCAGCAATGCAGCCCCCATCATTGTCAGGAATACACTGCCCCCATCAGGGTCAGGAATGCAGCCCCCCAGCATTGCCAAAAGATAACATACAGGAGAAACTCCGGACTTTGGACATGCCTGTGCTAAATACCTTTTTTGCACAACTCCTCTGTGTGGGTCAAATGATCTGCCTCGGCTGGCTGACATCACGGGGGAATGTCGCAGCCCCTCCGACTGCTGTTCTTAGTTCAAGGAAACAGAGCAGAGGGAGACATGTGACTGCATAGAGGAGCTGTGAAAAAAGGGATAGTGGAATATAATTTAAAAGAAACGCACACACTGCACTTTATATCTTGCAAAAACAGATGATGTAAGTAACGGTGTTGTGACTTTACAACCCCTTTAAGACTCTTCTCTACACTGCTGCTAGGTATTTCTCCTCTGACTTGCAGTGATCCAGTGCAGTCGTTTTCAGCCTAGCCCTTGATCACACTTCATCCATACCTGCTGGACTGAATATTCCAGAACTAGCCCGGAAGTGACCCTTGGGCACTGGGCTACATGTGAGACACTTATTTAGACTCTGTTCTGGCTAAGTTAGCTATGGGGTACTTTCCAGGTCCAGAGCTGCTGCAATTCCCTTTGCAATAACATGATCTCTGAAGACTCCGTGAGAAAGCTGTTTGGACAAGCAGTGGGAGCTCCCTCGCTTTTATTGGCTGCGGGGTACAGTTTTCTGCATCTTACTGCTCTATGCGCCTGCTTCATAAGAGCCACGTGGAACTTTCATCTTTGATCTGTTCCTGCTGTCTGGTTATGGTGACTCTGACCCTTGCCTGCTTCCAACTTTCCTGCTTTTGTAGGTGCTCTAGCATTTGTCATTGCTCATACACACTGTGGACGCAGGGTGTTTGATTCTAGACATGGGGGCGATCAGTCCCACTGTACTCTGCCCCCCCAGCTCACTTCCCACTGATGGTTTAGGGGTTTATGTACATATTAAATAGGTTGAAAAAAAACGAGTTCATCCAATAGAAGGGGAAAAAAATAAAGTACATAATCCTATACCCAGAGTTAATCCAGAGGGAGGCAAAAAACTAAAACAAAGCATGATCCAATTTGCTCCAGCAGGGGGGGGGGGGGGGGGGGGGGGGGGGGGGGGGGGGGGGGGGGGGGGGGGGGGGGGGGGGGGGGGGGGTCATCCCTGATATTCCCTTTGTTCAACTTTACCTAATATTAGTATCCAGTTATAGTGTGTATCTATTTTTAAAAAATATTTACTGAGCTGGACAGAACTAGCACTGGAGGGAGTCTATTCCACATTTTCACAACTTTCTGTAAAGAAGCCCTTCTCTATGTAGAGGTCAAATCTCTTTTCCTCAGGACGTAGAGTTCCCCCTTGTCCTCTCTGATGACCTAAAAGTGAATAACAACGCCAAGTTCACTATATGGGCCACTTATGTATTCATGCTGATCATATCCCCCCTCAATCTCCTCTTCTCAAGAGAATAAATTCAGGTCAACTTATTTTTCTTCATAGCTGAGCTCCTCTAGTTGCCCTTTTCTGCACGTGTCCTATCCCCCCCCCCCCCCCATGTCCTTATCAACATTAAACCTATTTGCCACATAGTTGCCCATGCCCAATTAAACAGTGCATTGAGGTTGGCTTGTAAGTTGGAGACATTCTGTAAGGGAGTTTTTCCACTGCATAGCTGCGGCGCTGTGATTGGCCGGAGCGGCGATACCCGGAAGAGAGATGGCTGCAGCTGGGGGGGGAGAGAGAGGACGCCGTCGGGGGCCCCGATTTTAAGGTAAGTGATGCATAATGAGCTAGTATGCTAGTTATACTAGCTCATTATGACTTTGTCTTGCAGATAGTTTACAAAAAAAAACTGGTTTACAACCGCTTTAAAGATCTTGGGGTCTTCAGTACACTTTCTATGGACTTTTTATGTAAGTTTTTGGATTTATTCACATTGCACCATTTTATATGTGATTATTGGTGCAATACACTAGTTTTTGTTACTTTTTTCACTTGTTAACAGGTGTGATATATAGTTCGTCATTAGACTCGTTAATACTTACCTGTAATTGTCATATATGATTTATGGTATTAGTTTGGCTAGGCCATTAATTCAAACACTTCAGCGCTATACTTTATGCACCATTTCCATTTTAAACAAAATTATCTGTCTGTTGTGTTGGCAGCGCGGGGTCTTTTTTACATTACATAAGAACACTATTCTTCCCTAATAATAAAAGAAGCCCAAAGAGCAGATGCCAATGTAGTTTCCTTGCTCCCATTATCCAGCCCTTTCTTTCCTACAATCTCTCCTCTTCATGAAGGCCCCTTTAAGCTTGGCCTCCCATCTACCTATGTAGTCTGACGAGGCTTTATTCTGCATGAAGTTAGCTCCCACTCTGGAAAGTGGAGGCTTATCTCCTTAGCTATTCGCAGAAGCTTGAACATCTTGTGTTCCAGATACATTGGTGCAAAAGGTAATGTCCCAAGGCAACAAACTTGGGTTATATCCCTTCATTTGTCACAGTACAGACAGATCTTCATGGAGCTCTCTAAGGTCTTCTGGATCAAGATGTCAGCATTTTGGCAGAACTGTTTTGATGTTACTATTCCCAAACCAAAAGGGTAATTTACTGCATCTTGGGTAGCAAGGCAAATTCTGTGAATGGGATCTATCAGATGGTTGTTGCCTCCCTCCACCAGAGAGACCACCTGGCTTCTGCAGTTGACATTGTGTGTAATGTATGTGACAAATGATCAGTCTATAATTGTAATAGTAGGTTTATTTTAACAGTGAGACAG